>VDFB02167995.1:0-37763 GCA_007258455.2 Sequoia sempervirens
CCTGTGAAGAAAAAGCCGCAGCTGGAGTTATTATTTTTTCTTGCAGTTCTTAAGGAAGCCGTGGAAGAAGTTTTGATTGTTGCACAGATGCACCACAGTTTTTTTGAAGGAGCCGAAGCTCTAAGGAGGCCAATTTAAAAGAGTTTGTTGAAAAGATCATTTAAGGATCCTGTCACCATTTGTGACAGATGTAAGGAGGAAGTTTAGCAAGATTTTGGAGGTGATCCTGTCACCACTAGTGACAGACGTCAAGAGCTAAATTAAGGAGGAGATCTTGTCACCATTTGTGACAGATGAAAGGTTTGGTTAAGGCATCTGGTAACTTTCAATATCTTATTCCAATATTTTCTGGCAAGAATTATGATAATTGGGCTTTTAGAATAAAGTTGACATTTGATTCATATGAGTTATCGGACATAGTTAGAAATGGTTATACTGAACCACAATATGAGTCTACTTTGAGTGATGATGAAAAGAAAAAGCTAGATGAAAATAGGAAAAAGAATAGAAGGGCTTTGCAGAGAATTGGACAAGCATTGGATGATTCAGTTGTTGGAAGGATTAAGCAGCCACTTCAGCCAAGCAAGAATGGGATATCTTAGAGACGACATATTCAGGTACAAGTATGGTAAAAGTTGCTAAACTACAAGCACTTAGAAGAGAATTTGAAAACTTGCAAAAGAAAGAATCTGAGTCAATAGATCAATTTATATATCATGTTATGGATTTGGTTAATCAAATAAGGCAAAATGGTGATGAGCTAACAGATCAAAAGATTGTAGAAAAGGTTATAAGAAGCTTTCCTAGGAAATTTGATGCAATTGTTGTGGTAATTGAGGAATCTAAGGATTTGACTACATATTCTATGGATGAGTTGGTTGGCTCTTTAAAAAATTATGAAGACAGGTTGCACAGGGATGGCAATACCTCATTGGAGAATGCTTTCAAAGCACAAATGTCATTTGGCAGAGGCAGAGGAAGAGGAAACTCAAGATGTAGAGAAAGAGGAAGAGGCAACTTTCAAAGAGAGGAAAGAAGAAGTCTTGATCTAGGAGGAGGAAGAAATCAAAGCTTCAATTCTAGAGAACAATCATCACAAATGTTTGACAGATCTAATGTTCAATGCTATTATTGCAAGAAGTATGGACACTTTGCAGATGAATGTTGAAAGAAGCAAGCAGATATAGAGAAACAAAATGCAATTTTTTCTGAGAGTAGTCCAGAGACACTGTTCTAGATATTTTCACATACATTAGCAAGATGAGTATATGTGAAAAATTTTGAGCATTATAAATTTTGATGTAATTAGTGGTAGAAATTAGGGGGGAGTGTTAGAACTATCTAGTAATTTCTACCACCATCTGCATTAAATCCTCCAACTGCACCACTGTCTACAATAAATCCATCTAGAAATATTGACAGTCAATGATCACGTTTTTCTTCCACTATCTGCATTAAAACACTTCATCTAGAATGTCTACGATAAGAGGTAAGAAAGAAATGTGAGCAAATTTCTGGAGACTTCTATATTGTTCTAACACCTCTATAAATGGAGGGAGATGTAATCATTTTGTTCAAGGCAATAAAAATCAAGTTTATTGTGCCATAGCACATTGGTTTGGTGTTGCCTTCATGTTTGTTTCTTCTGTCTCTGCCCACCCTAACACATCTCAAAATAATAGCTAGAGAATATGACATCACGGAATATGCAATCTCCATTTTAGTATTACAAAATTTAGTGTTTAAAACTTGAAATGGATAAATTTTTAATGGCTTTAATGTCTTAAACCCTATTCTACTAACTTTGTAAAAAAAGTCTTTAATGACTTAAACCGTATATATTTGAAACTTATCGTTTCCAATTACTATCAAACAATAGCATCAGGAACAATATCAGCCAACAAAATGGAGAATTCTCACACTATTCAACTTGAGTAATAAAAAATAAAAAGAAACATAACTAGCAAACAAAATCATGATTCACAATTCATATAGGAAAGAAAAAAATAGCATAAAAGTGACAGCAGAAACCACAAAATTACAGATAAACTCAGGCTCCCAAATGTAATAAACACTATTACAACAAAAATGAAAAGTTAACAACATTGCACATTAAGAATAAGAAAAAATGACATGGAAACTTGAATCTAGGTAGGCAATGCATGCAAACAGGGAAAGGATATAAGAACAAATCGGACTTACTTGAAATTAAAAATGGTATCCTTGCTATATGTATTCATTATGATATCTTTGCATGGATTTCTCAGCAACTTCTTTTGCAACGACCTCTTACAAGAACAGCTTCCAGAGTATTATTTCCTTCTTCTACTGTCGAAGTTTTTCTTTACCACTGCGATCTTCCCTTTTACAAGGGCTGTGAACAATCTGGCTACAAAACACACTTGACAAAGTTTACAGATCCTTCTCTCTTTCTGGGCAATGCAGACTTTCTCCTTTAACAACGATCTCAGATCTGCAAAAACAAAAATTATTCGAGCTTCTTGCACAGTGATTCTCTGATCTGCTACAATCTGACTTTTGCACCACAATCTAAAATAATCTTCATTTGACAGCAACTTTGCAGTGACTGGCTCTGATACCAATCTGATAGTGGTGGATCTCACATCCACAAGACATTCAAACTCATATACAAAATATGAAACACTGAAAAAGACACACAGAAATTTAATTCATAATTGTGTTGCTGCACCTCATTCCATTGCTTCCTCTATTGCTTGTACAGAAATGGTTTACATCTACCTCTTATATAGAGAACATAGAAATATAGGAATGACTCTAGAAACTACTTAATAGAAACATCTAGAAAATTATTATAGTCAGCCGACCTTACAACACAAATAAAATATTTATCATAAGAAGATTCTAGAATATAGTAGAAATTACCCATTTCCAACAAATTTGTATAACTAACCTGCAAATAAATAGAGAATGATTATCAGAAATAGAAGGCGTGAATAAACTAAATTTGTAACCAAAACTCACCTCTGTTAGTGCTCGAGAATATGCTCTGATAATTTTCTATCCCTCGAGCATGGACGCGACTATTCTCCCTGCAAAATGGCATGCCCATCGTTTTAAAACTCTCGCTCACCATTAAACCTCCCGTCTCCATCCTTCCCCTTCTCTCGTTGAACCTGTTTTCATGGGAGGATGGTTCCACACTGCAACATTGAATATTGCATTTACTTTCTCCCCGCCATCTTACAGGATGCACCATTCTGCTTCTGCGTATGAGGCAACTGTGCTTGACGACCACTCAAGAAACTATTCTGCTTCCGCATATGAAGCAACTGGGCTTGACGACCACTCAAGAAACTCCTCCTCCACGCTGAAAAATTTATTCACATTGGACTGACAAAAATCCCCCGAGAAACTTCAAACAAAATAGCCTATCGGCTAAAAAAGAAATTAAATAAAACTTGACATATATATATATACACCTTATACCATTAAAATTATATGTAATTCTATATCTGATATAGACTATATGTATAATAAATAGAAATCATAGAAAACATATTTCATACTATTCTTTCAAGTAGACATGTACAATAGATTAATTTATTTTTCATAAACTAAACAAATTAGAAATATAAATATGAGCCCGTACTTAATCAGAAATATAAATATGAGCCCGTACTTGTACTTGTTTCCTTCGAAAACAATTTCTCTAATAAAAACAATGAAAAACTACCTTTTGAATAAGATAAGCAATTCAAATAAATTAAAAAATTGAATCGATTGACCATGTCTCCAAATAAAGATAATGAACTGTCCATGTAAACCACACAAGAAGCTTATCTCCTCTTCACAGACCATCTATTCATAAGCTCCAATTAGTTTCCAAATAACTGCATTATAAATATGGAAACAATGTTTTCGATGGTAAAGAACGAGCAAAATAGTTCGCTCATTTAAAAGTACATATAAGAATGAAAATCGTGATCATACACAAATGAAAAAGCATGCCTCGGCTGGGTGTAGTGTCAAATTTCAGCCTCTGTGTAAACATTTGAAACGCAAAAGCAAGTGTGTTGGCAACCAAATAAGATGTTATGATTGCCAGAAAGATTTCGTATTCCAAAAGCAATTTATATTTTGAGAAAACATCTTTATCCTTACTTTTCAAGCTCTCAAAATTATGAGGTATTACCACGATAATGGTGGCACTCATAAATGCTACTATTGTCCACAAGATGGAGATTACCAAGGTCACCCCAAAAATATTGGACAACTTATATGTATCTAGCCACCCCAAATAAGTGTTTGTGTTTTGAAACTTTTGGTGTACTAACCACTCGACAACCACTGAGAGGGAAGTGATGAAGGCCGCAGTGTCAAAGAATATGAACAATCTGAAAAGTTTAGCAAACGCCAGGTTGGCAACTCCATAGTGTACACTTCTTTTGTCATCCTCTATTCCGCCCGAGATTCGGAAGATGGTTGCAAATGTGATGGTGGCAATGAGTGATGCCACTACCATGTGTGTATTTATCATATCTTTGTATATACCTCCCTTCCATTTTGGTTTCGGTTTCAGCAGATTTACAATGATGGCAGAATTGGGGTTGTTTTGTACAGCCTTTGATGCTATGCTAAGTGCAGTCATGCCTTTATTGTTTAGGGCATTCACATCTACACCAAGAAATGAGACAAGGTACTCCACTATCTGCGATCTCACAGCAAAACCACATTGTGTTACATTGTCAACCATTCCAATAGGCTTTCTCACAAAGTCTCAAGTTTGGAGATAATTTAAACGTGACCGCATTTTTTCTATGAGTGGGTGTTAACAGTCAATAATCGTGCATAATCAGTGGATGCATCATCAAACTCTCAATATTTGAGTTATGTTTGGCTGGCTCTGAAAAGTAATGCACAAATTGAAGAGCTTCTCCATAGGTTTTGAACCATGGTATATATTATAATGGTAATGGGTCAATGAGTTTGACTCTAAAAATTCTTATAACAATATCATAATATTATGACTATAACAAAATAAAGTATGAAATATTATTTTACTTTTTAATATACATGACATTCTCTAATATTGCTAAGGAGATCTCTTGTGATATAAATATTGTAGTGAAAACTGCAACACAATCATCACTATAATAATTATTGTAGTGAAAACTACAACACAATCATCACTATAAACAGCATTATGGAACAAATGAGAGAAGTATATTAGATGCCAATAGAAGCAGCAATCAATTATAGAGACTTTCAAGTGAATAGTATTGCCAATCAAAACATAAGCAAAGAAAATATATTGCAATTCTAAACAGATGACATCATATTGAATGTATAACAAAAGATTAGACATGAATATTCTTACTAAAGATTTTTTATTAAACAATTATAAATGAAAAACTGAAAATATTTTCAATGAAAATATGATAATGAGTATTATTTGGGAGAATTTTGAAGCTTTGTGATGGAACAATGAATGTCTATTAGTCATGCTTGTAATAAAATCATTACCAATGTTAATATGTGTATCATGCCACTATCAAAACCTCAAAATTATGAGGGGTAAATACTATAAACTTTGATTTACAAGAAGAATGAGGATTAAATAAATGTTATATAAAATAATGGTCAATATCTAGTAGTGGTTTAACCTTATACAAGGGTTTTTAGTTCAATGTTATAGAAATTCAATAATAATATATTGAAGAAGATAGAAATTTCAACGTTAATTATGTAGAAATGTTCAATATAGTGTTATATAAAACTAAGGTATTGATTGTGGAACACTAAAAATTAAAAAGCAACATATGAACAAGCTTGTCTACCAAGACTCTTTACTAGAAGAAATACTGGATCAACACATATTTACATTAAATCCTTCAATTTTTTAAGAGATATTTTTTAATGGAAAAATTACAAGGATTGAGGGCTTGAGAACACATATATTACCATTTAGCACAACAAATAATTGGATACTATGAAAACTCAAAATCCAACCTAGACAATATGAAGGGAAGGACTTGTCGGTGTAGTTTATCATAAAATATAGAACAAAAATCAACATCAATATCATAGGAAATAATGATATTGATGTTTTAAAAAAACCAACAATAATAAACTGCAATTAGTGTACAAGTAATATACCCCATGAAAGTTCCATACTAATAAGAAAACTAGAACAATCAATTAAAATCAACTTCAAATTGATACCATTGCAAGGGCATTATGTTTTTTATTAGATAATTAGGGAAGGGACTGTTGGCTTCTTTTGTGGCATTTGTCCTTGATGTCAAAACTTCCTTGGGTTAGTGCATTGGCATTTCACAATTTGTTTAAATATTTTAGTACTTTGTGGACAGTGCTTTGGGTACTTCCAGTCCTGTTTTATGGTTCTAATCATGTTGGATTCATGTGCAGAGGATATATACATGGGGTTGATGATCAGGCAATATCATGTTGTTCTGACACTCAAATTGGTTCAATGATTTTGGTTGGTACTTACATTGGCATGATTATTTTCAGTCTCTACTTGATTTTGTTGAGACACACATAGGTGATAGCATTTCATTTCTCTGATTTAAGGTAATTTGGTTCAGTTTTTACATGCTTGGTTTACATGGTTGTATCATCCTTGATACATAGAAATTTTATCATGTTGCATTTATATTCATGGGTTATTCATATAACTTCATAAAGGCTTCACTTAAATTTTATTAAGGTCACCTCGGCTCAAGGCATACTCTATAAAGTTTGGGTTCTATACATTCATTTTGTTATCAATGTTATCAAGCTTTGTCACCTTGGCATAATTGTTTCACTTTGGCATTCACAGGTGCTAGTATCAGGTTTATGTGAAGTGAATAATACTTGGTGATATGTTTTCAATCCTTCTTCAAAGTAATTCTTTATGATTTGTTCACATACTATCAAAGGTGAACATTTGCATTATGATGGTTTACATGGCATTCCCTTGGTTTCGCCCTAGTGTTAAATCATACACAAGGGGAAATCAAATGTGTCAAGTGGTTTGTATTTCATATAGAAAATATATGCTATATTTAGTGGCATTAAGTTAAATCCATACATGGCTTTGACTTGGAGTAATTGGGCTCTTCACATGTGATATGGTTTACATTATAATGTATTTCAATTTCTAGCTAGGCATACCATATTATATAATGTTCATAATGATTGTTTATTGTATTAGCCCATGGGAATCTTGGAACAGTTGAAGGCATCATTCATGTTTCGCGTGGTCCATGTTTTGACCACAATAATAAAGTCTTTGACAATGATTAAAGGTTATTATGATGTTTGAAAAAAGTCCTCTCGGACTTCAAGTTTTATCAATTTTTGAAAAGGCGATCTAAATTCTTGATTTCAGAGAATGTTAGGGAAATCATTATGTCTTTCTGGTTTTGCTCTAAAGACAAACCCTAGTGCCACCATGGAGAGGCTACAACCTCAATCATAGTGTGTTCTAGCTGGTATTCGAGCTTGGCTTTTAGGTATGGTAGCTTGTGAAAAATGGCGAGTTAGTTGGTGGACTCTCCACGAGCTAGAAGCAGAGGTAATAGAGGATCTTATGGGATTTTGTTTGTAGTTTGAACTGCCATAATAGAGGTAATATATTTACATTGCTTTGATCTTTCGAAGGTAAATCTAGTGAATAGAAAAGTAAGAAAAAGAAAAATAATATTCTTTCAATTTTGTACTAGTTACTTCCTTTCTAGTTTCAATTTTAAAGAGATCTTGGGTTTTCTTCAATCATAACTGAATCTGAAATTGTTTTGAACATGAAGTTCAAACTCAAGGGTTTTTGATGTTTACACAGATATATTTTTTAGTTTTTGGAAAATGCTAGTTAACTCAAAGGTTTCAAAATTTTGGAATTAAGGGTTTGCAATATGTGAATAAGGTTTATTCCAGTCTATAAAAAGAATGGAATATTCAGCCATTGTAGTGTGACAGAGATTGGAATGAAACAACAAAGTGTTGTTGAAAAGAGAATAAGGGTTTATTACAGTGATATCTTTGTATTTTGAAATTTTTGAAAAAGAGAGTTTACAGTTTTTATATCTCTGATCCTTATTACAGATATTGCATATTTCAGTGAGATTATCTTAGTATTGTTTCATTCAGTACAAATTATAATGGGCATTATTGTATATATTTTATATGTACTCTATTGAGATTTTGTAATTGCAAAAAATAATGCAGTTATAAGGTCCTGACAGTTTGCATGGTTATTGAGAAACTTTGTAAAAGAGTTGGTGCTCCTACTGAAGTTGGTGCTTCACAATCTCGGTGGAGTTGGTGCTCCTGAACTGTAAAGAGTTGGTGTTCTAAAAAATATTGTAATCATATTTTGAATTAAACCTGTAAGGCATTTTGGAGTGATTTTTCTACCCCAAGAAGGTTTTCCACTTGTCAAAGTTCTATGTTTAATTTGCTTAAGTTTTTCATTCTGTCATTTATCAAAGTGGTTTATGCAATGCTCTGATACATTATCATGGTTTCAAGTTGTCTAAAAGTTCAAAGTTTAATTGTTCATATTCAATGCATGAATGTTAAATTCTACCATTAGTGAGTTCGACATCCTATGTAAGAGAAAGCATTAAAAGGTTGTTCATTCAAAATTATGTGAACAATGTATATCATGCTTTGATATGAGTTGTTGAGCATTCATGTTATGTTTGGTTAAGTCATTGAAAAATAGTCATTCAAAACTTAGTATTCACATTGAATATATATATCACTCATTTGTTCAAGGTCAAATAGTTCAAATCTATATTTCAAGTCATAAAAAGTTTTAATTTAGACATTAATCTGATTCACCCCTCCCCTCTCAGAGTAATTCCACTTCCAACAGGGACCTAATCCCATACAAAGCTTACAAATATGAAGAACAACCCAACAAAATAAACTAGCCAAACACAACAACCAGTCAAGAACAATAGGAAAAGAACAACAACAACAAATAGACAAGTAGCAATTAGAATAGAGCCACTAGTAGAAAACAAAATAGAGACAAACAACCAGAGAGAAACCATTTAAGCTCCATAGCTTGAAACCCAAAACTTTTCCTCCAAATTCATGTCAACATAGGCATTTTTAGAAGTACATTTCTTCTTCCATTGCACAACCATCTAAGGAGTACTAGAAACAAGATTAGAAACATTTTGATTAGGAGGGGCCTCAGGGGAGGCAATGCACACCTCAAAGGGAACAACCAAGTTCTTAACCAGTGTTGTAAAAGCCACCAGAGAAACAACACCATCAACAATAGGAATTGGATAGACAAGGGGCTCAATGGAGGTAGCAAACACAGTAGCTAGAACAACCTTGTTTTGAACCAGTAAATCAGAATCCACCAGAGAAACAATACTATCAATAGCAAGATTATTTGTTTTACTAGAAAGAAGAGGCTTGGAAACCTCACTATCAAAAGAAGAGTCTACATCAGGGTATATGGTTAGATGTTCCTAGAGAGCATTCTTCCACCAAGTGGAGGAAGACACAGGATGAGAGCCATTAGGGAAGTCATGATCCAAGTGTCTAATAGCAAAACAACATCTACAATGGAAGGGGATACCTTCATAATCCACAAGATGAGACCAAGAAAAGCCATTAACCTCAAGCACCACCTCACTAGGTAAAGCCTAAGACAAATCTACCTCCACCAAAATCTAGGGTATGTGTAGGATCATGATGGGCCAAAAAGTGGCAATGAGGAAAAAATTGTCTTTCATCGACCCAAAAACGTAAAAATGTCAAGTTGACTTTTTGGTGGCTTGGGTGTCAATACACACCTCTAAAGCAATTACCAAACCTAGATTTCCAAATCAAATATCTGATCCAAATTGGATATCCAATTTGAAAAAGTATATATAAACAATTTTTGGGCTGTCCAAACCATTTCAAAGTCAAACAAGGTCCGCGGGCGCATAGTTAGGAGGTTCTTTACACAACGGATATCCAATTTCACCAATATCTGATTTGAAAATGTTAGAATTTAGATTTTTCTTTGCTTTGGTTTAATTTTGAATGAGATTTGTATAATTTCAATTAGTTTTTATGATTTTTTTTTTCAAAATAGGGTTTTTGATTGAATTTTTATGAAAAATTTGAGTTTAGAATGGATTTTGATTAAAAATGAATGCTTTTAATGAATTTTGATTAAAAATGAATATTTTTTATGGATTTTGATTTTAAAATAGTGTTGTTTATGTATTTGTACTAAAAATTAGAGAATTTTGTAGATTTTTGTTAAAAGTAGGGTTTTTTTGGATTTTTTTTAAAAAATAGGGTACATTTTTATAATATTTTCATTTATATTGTCTAATTTTAATTAGATTAATTAGTTTTTAACTAGAATTAGGCATTATGGCTACTGAGAATGAGAATCCACAAATTCCACCAGTTGAGAATGAAAATCCACCAGCTGAGAATCAAAATGCAGAAATGCCAAATGCTCCAACACCTCCACAACCATCAATTGAAGACTTAATTGGTGAAAAATTGGAGCAATTGAGGGGAATTTGTGATGTTTATAAGAAAATCCCTCAATTATCCTATATGTCAACCACATTGTCAAAAATAATTACAAATGTAAAAGCCCTCTCCACCCAACATAATTCCTTTCATTCATGGTGAGAAACCATGAGGGAATATTATGCATGTGGATTGTCTTATGATGATGTGAAAAATCTCCAAATATTAAAATCCAAAATAGCCTCTTTATTTATTAGCCCCCACACTAGTTTTCTAGTTAATGTTAACAAACCAAAACTTTCTATAAAATGGTGCATGCATAGGGGCATATTAGATAACTTTTGGGATCGTTGGTGTATGGTTTTTGATAAACCACCCAAAAATAATCTTGATGTACCTTTTTACATTATTAAAAAATTATATGCTGAGTTTTTGTTAGGGAATCATGTCAATTACTTTGACATTAAACCCTTCCAGGTCGTTGGTGGAGGTATGCCCCAAGATAGGCCAGGGGTAGTTAGAGTAGTCAAGTGCCCACATGTTCCCCTTCCTCCCCTTCCTTCGCCACTTCCAGTACAACATCTAGATATTACAGAGGATGCAGCCACATAGACTATCTAGGCCATTCACTCTTTGAGTGGTCTTTTGGTTTCTCATGCTTCTTCAGTAGCTCAGCCACATTCTAGTGATGTTGGTGATGGATCCAGTGCTACTGCATCACCCTCCTTGGGTCCACATATTTGTGTGCCATATATTTGCAATAAATGCCACCAGATATGCTTGGGTCCTATTGTATTGCCCACTGGGCATCCATTAGACATTTCTAATTATGAAATCCAAGATGTGGAGATTATAGCATATCACACACAGGGGAGTAGAGAACACCCTATAGAGTCCTCTCCTACTAGAGAGGTGGACATTGGAATAGTTACACATGTAACATTTAAGGTGTAAATTCATAACTTGCATTTTTTTTAAATGAATATTAATAAGAGATAGTATCAAGTACTAATATTTATTTACATGGTCTATTTAACAATTAATGCCTGGGGAGGAGCTCAAACTTGTGACTGATAGCACCCTTAGGGCCATTTCATTTGGCCTTGACACACACATAGTATGTATTTTTGCACTCACTCATTTCCATTTTTTTACTGTATACTTGCTTGTCGTTTGAATTTCCATTAATGAAATTATATATTAACTTATATGTTTATCTTATTCTATACTTGTTGGAAACACCTAATGCAAGTGAGGTTCGACACTCTCTAGACTATGGAGGAACAATGTTAGATAAGGGAAAGCTAATTGAACTCAAATTTGATTGAATTAAGATTTATAAGATCTTTTATTGATGATGCATACATTGACATAGATTGGTAGTTTCATATGTACTTGTCATTTTTATGTATAGGTAGCTGTGAGCTATACATCATTGTTGACAGGTGTCACAACACCTGAAGAAGTAGGTATTCAAACACCTGAAGGAGGATGGTCGCGCCCATAAAAGGATATGAAAATCACAGTACAACCTTTCTTGGGAATTGGACATTCTGACAGGTGACTAACATCTCTCTATGGACGTTCATTTACTTGTCAAACAAGGGGACGTATACTTTAAATGGCGCGGCAAAATATATGCACTAAGAACTAGTTTCAGTCAAAACTTAGTGGAAACAAATGTTGGAAAGGAATTCTATCTACACTACAGGAAGGTAATGCAAAGTTATTTAACTCAGCTATGCTTTAATCAAAACATAAACCATAACAACTATGACTGAAGCACAAACTGTGAACTGGCCTTATGCTGCAGGAACAGACACAGGGATGGATTCTCTATGCTGCAGGAGCAATATAAGACTGAGTTTGTATGAAAAATTCAAAGATAAAAGCTAACTGATAATCAACAGAAAATAACAACTAACTAAGTAACTATAGATACTTACTAAGTGGGCCCCCTTAGCAAGCATCTATTGATTATGCAGGTGCTAAACTAAGAACTTCATCAAACTTTATTCATGAAAATAGAATG
This sequence comes from Sequoia sempervirens, assembly GCA_007258455.2. Classification (NCBI taxonomy): domain Eukaryota; kingdom Viridiplantae; phylum Streptophyta; class Pinopsida; order Cupressales; family Cupressaceae; genus Sequoia; species Sequoia sempervirens. Next base: position 12,521 of record VDFB02167995.1, read on the forward strand.
GTATACATTGCTTTGTTGATGTAGAAACTAACAACAAACTCTGTCTCTTGTCAAACAGATTCTACTTTCCATTATCATATTGATTCTTACATGATATCTGCTATCACTATGCTTCTATCTTACTCTAACTATCATCTCCCTTTTCTCTAACTATCCTCTCTCATCTCTTCGTGCAGGAAAAGTATATTATTTAAAATCAGGAGAGCAACTAACTAACTAACCCTATCAAAGAAAGACGTGGAAGTAAAGTGTATCCCAAAATCAAGGAACAAACTTCATAAATAAATTTAAGCGTTCAACCCGATCCAGAGAGAATCTAGCGCTCCACTCTTTCCAGATTAACTGTCATTAAAAATCTTCCAACAGTTTCAGTCAAAGAATCTTCGCCGGAGCTTCCTCAAAGTCGTGCAGGAAATGGACTTTACTGCAAGGCCGAGATCGGCTGCGCTCGATTCGATCATTCTTCAACAACCTGCGAAACAAAAGGTAACAGATGCACAAGAAAAGGTGTATGGCACATACATGATATTCGTTCATTATTCACACATTTAAATCTATTTCATCATTCAAAAACTGTATGCGATATACCAGTCATTTAGGGAGTCAACGGGGCAATAAATGTAATCAAGTCAACACAATAAGCTGCAGGAATATGAAAGTATTTTGCTACAGGATATCCCTATAAAAGGTTTCAATAGAGTTTAAATAGCCATAAAATAATAAAAGTAAAGATATTAAAAATCCATCATAATATCAAACTATGAGCACTTTTTAAGCTCATCATTCTGCCCCCTACTTAGCCCAATGCTGGTCCTCCAGCATTAACTTTCCTAGTGGTTTCTCTGAAGTCTGTGGTTGCTGCATGACTATGAAATGGATTTCCAAACCTATAATAAAATCCTCTAAAATCCCAGCACCTTTCATACTTTCACTCTTCTAAATTATCATTAAGATTTGTAACTTGGTGAGGATAGAGGGGCCACATTAGCACAGGAGGTCTGAATGTTAATGGCAACCACAGTTCAAATCTTGTTTGAAGTCCCAATTGTATATATCTGCTGGTTCGTTTAAGTGTTGCCGTGAAATTTAGGGGACCATGTGGTTCTGACTTTCTTAACCCAACAGTTAATCTTTCCCATCTCTTCTCACTTCTGGTATATGCTAGTCTCTAAAATGAATATTGTTGTGCCTGAAATTCATCATATACCTATTTCCTGATATCAAAGATCTTCTCTCTGGCTGTAACATTATTAATGCCATATGTCAGAGCAAACCAATCTTTCAGCATTACATGGGGGTTTGAACTTTGAGAGTGCAATGGAACAAGCTCAGTTTTCTCAGCTTCCTCATATGTTTCCCACTGTCTGCCATAATTTGCTTCATTTGATGCCCATGACATAAATGCTCTCAAATGAATATCACCAATATACGGAAGAGAATTCCATTCTGTTTCAAATGGAATTAAAAAGCCATGCAAATAGAATTCACACAGAGAATTCCTTAACCAATTAGGGGCTGCCTAGTATGCTTCATAAAATTCTTTGGCAGTGTGAAGTATAGGATCTTGGTTTCTGGAAATTCTCATCAATTGGAACCATAAAAGCTATTCTTTAAGGCACATAGCATAAACTCTGGGTGGTGGTCTACATTCCATAATCTGACTAGTTACTTTTAACATTTCATCCATTTTTGCTTTCAACTCATCGATTTCTTATTTTTCACTTTCAATTTCCATTTTTCAATTTCTTCCTTTCTACTTCCCATAGAATTTGTTGCATGTCAGTCTAGGCTATGTGTCGGAAAGTCAGGGTTTGCAATGTAACTGGTTTCCAATTAGCTTTAACATATTCCATAAACTGAATTAAAAACATTTTTTATAAAGAACAATGGCTTTACAATTTGCAGGGTGAAATACATCTTCACTAGGCACATTCAATTGTTCAGTTAGTTCCTATTCTTGCTGCAAAATAAATTCTGGTTGTTGTGGTGAAGAAGTATGTGCTTCCTCTAAAAACTGCATAGCAGCGGTAGCCAAGTCATCAAGATTTGGTAACCCTTGCTCATTATGCCCTATTTCTCTTGTTTCAACTTGTTCCTCTTCAGGAATGAATGGACTTTGAGTGGCATTTTCAGACACATTCTGAGAAACATTAAATTCAGACTCAACAGACCCTTTTGAAATTACAATAACCTCTGGTTGAGGTGAAGCAGGGGAGGTCTTAGATTGTTTCCTTATGGAAACTCTTCTCAGCACTGATGCGGCTATAGGAGACGTTCTAGTAGCCTTCCTTTTTCTTGTCTGCTTAGAGGGCTCTGCCCTGCCAGAAGATGATGGTGAACTGGTGATAGCAACAGGTGTTGCTGTAGGAGAGACAGCTGCAGGGGATGATGCTGCAGGAGGACATTACCTTTTCTAAGAACGAGGGTCAGATTCTAAGGACCCTTTTGCCTTTGTTTTACCCTTCTCTCTCCTAGTGGCAGACCTAGTTTGTACCCTAGCAGAGGATTCAGGTGTGAAAGCTGCTGGACCAGGTGCTACAAGAGTAGATGACCCTTGCCCTGTTCTATTGGTAGATGCAATTTCTTTCTTCTTTCTCTAAGGCCGTGGGGTAAGTACCCTAGGGGGTTGTAGAATTTTCAAGCTCTTATGGGTAACGAATTGTTGCCAAGAAAGAGGTGAGACATCTCTTAAAGAGAATTCAATTAGTAATTTAATAAGGCCATAGTGAGTTACAAAATTATCTTTCCCCTGTTGGGTTCCGTGGGCACTTTTTTCTAGAAATTTTAACAAAAAATTTGAAATATTTATAACTAACCCATGCCTCATATGGCTTAATAATTTGAAATGATGAGAATGCAAGTAGGAGAAATGGCCTTCACAAGTCAAATACCTCATTATGTAAGTAGCATACTCAGAATAAGGAGGAGGCAACGATACCCGCTTGCATCCCTGCTTGGAGACTTCCAAAGGTCCATCAGTGGGCACTAAAAACTCAGCCCTTACAGTTGCAGTGTTTGAAGAAAAATTTTCTCCAACGGCTAGAAGCCTAGTTACTTCATCAATTCTCTCTTTAGTTGCTACAACCGTTAAACCCCATATAGTAGCTTCCTCTTAAGAAAGGGTTCTCAAAAATTCTCCAGCAGCCTCCTCATCAAAAGCATTTAAACTCAAGAAATAATTTAACCATCCACAGAGACTAAATACGTGGACTATTTGAAGATTTTGCAACAATAATTCATGAGCTACAGGCTCATGTCGCACCAGCTGACCACCCATGCTTACAGTTTCCCTTAGCTGAACTCAATTCCCTGCTGAAAATTCAAATCCTCTATTTCCCTTTCTGATCTGATTTTTCTTTTGTCGTGCCATCACATTTCCTTCTTTTCCAAAAATGAGCTTTTTGAACAAGCAGTCTTAATCGTAGTTTACAAGAAAAACATGCAATAAAGAAGGACATGCAATCACATTTGGAAAGTACCAAAAAAATATTAAAGAAAGGTTATTTGCACAGATATGGCAGCGGCAAAAAGACATATTTTAAAAGGTGGATTACCCCGCCACCTACTTAAAGTATGACATGTGTCCTCACATGTACTAAAGAATAGGCGAAGATTTTGTAATAATGACCAGTACATGCATAGCAGTAAATGAATAGAATAAAATAAATCAAATATGCAATAAGAAAAGATATGGCATACCTTTGATAATTTCATGTACGTGTGAAGAAAGATGACGACGCCTGCATGATTTGATAGTTGGGAATAATATCTTAATTAAGGTTGATGTGGATGGATGAAGTGGATGGGTGACGTGGGTGGACGAGATGAATGGATGGAATGGATGGATGGGATGGATGGATGGAAGATAAAAAAGTGAGGTGGGGGCGATAAATGAAAATGGAGAAAAAGGGGTTTCCTTTTAAAAAGAAAACCTTTATTATGAGCATATTTTTTTCAAAATTACGGTGAAGCTGCAAGAGAAAGGCTAAAGCCTTCAGCTACAGGAAGAGTATCAGGAGGAACCTGAATGAACTGCTGCATGAATTCTTCTTTTGAGATCGGTTTATGGTACATCCGGAGTCGATGGCCATTAACGAGCAATTTGAAATAGATTGGATCAATTGTCACCAGTTGTACAGCTTCATTGTCAAACACATTTTCAACTTCATATGGGCCAAGCCAGCGTGTTGCGAGCTTACCTTGGTTTTCTTGATATCTAGAATCATATAACAAAGCCCAATCACCAACAAAAAATTTCCTGGTTTTGATGTGTTGATCATGCTATTTCTTCCTTTACTGTTGTATTACTTCTGTGTGCTGCAAGGTGACTTTTCTCATTTCGTCCAAAGCATTTAGCTACAGGAGACGGTCCTTTTGGGCTTTAGATATTTCCATATTGAGTTCAAGAGCTGTCCTCAAAGTTTTGTGCTCAAATTCAATGGGCAACATGGTTGTTTTTCCATAAAGCAGCTCAAAAGGTGTAAACCCAGTTGTAGTCTTCCATATAATTTTATAGGCCCAAACTGCTTCAGGAAGTCTATTGCTCCAATATTTTTTATGGGTCTGCACTATTTTTGTGAGGATCACCTCAATTTCCCTGTTTGTTACCTCTACCTGACCATTTGCTTGAGGATGATAGGGGCTGGACTTCCTATGTTTGATCTTATAGTCATTCATTAGTGCAGTGATCAGATTCGATGTGAATTGAGCTCCCTAATCAGTGACAATTTCCCTGGGAACTCCAAATCTAGTGAAAATTTCTTCATACAGAAATTCAACAACTTTGTTATTTCAAGCATGATTCATAGCTTTTACTTCAACCCATTTGGTGACATAGTCTGTGCAAACTAGAATATATGACTTTCCATTTGATGGTGGATCAATCGGTCCCACAAAATCCATCCCCCATTTATCAAAAGGGGTGACTATTACCTGCGGATATAGTGGCATTTCTTCTGACTTAGTTGGCCTTCCCATATGCTGGCATCTGTCACATTTTTTTGTATAGGCTACAACATCCTTGTGTAATGTTGGCCAGTAGTACCCTATTGTAAGAATCTTCATTGATATTTTTTTTGCTGCAAAATGTCCTCCACATGGTTCATCATGGCAAGCATGTAATATATCATAAGTCTCATCTTCTCTTACACATCTTCACATTACTTGATCAGGTCTAGTATAAAACAGACAATTTGCAATTATAAAACAGACAATTTGCAATCTAAGAAAAATTAAAACTTTTCTCTATTAACAACTTCTTTTCTTTTGGGGAAAAGTGAGCTGGTATTTTGTTTGCTGCTAGATAATTGGCAATGTCTGCATACCATGGAGTATGTGTAGCAATGGAGAACAAGTGTTCATCTGGGAACCTATCATCAATGACCTCATATTCAATAGGTGCAGCTAATTGAAGTCTTGATAAAAAGTCAGCTACAACATTAGCTCTTCCTAGTTTGTCAATGATTGTAATGTCAAATTCTTGTAACAATAGGAGCCATTGTGCAAACCTACCAGAAATGGTAGGTTTGTTCATCAGATATTTGATTGCTGCATGGTCAGTATGGATGAATATCTGATAACCTGTGACATAATGCCTAAATTTATTTAAAGCATACACTACTGCAAGTAATTCCTTTTCTGTAATAGTATAATTAAGCTCAGGACCTTGAAGGTTTTTGCTGATAAAGTAAATAGCATGGTCAATTAAATTTTTTTTTGACTTAAAACTGCTTCTATACCAAAATCAGATGCATCAACATGTATGTGAAAAAGCAAATTCCATTTTGGACCTTGAAGAACAGGGGCTTTAGTAAGCAAATCCTTTAGTTGCAGGAAATATTTTTCACAGGCTTCTGTCCACTTGAATTGAGAATCCTTTGTTAACGGGGCATAAAGTGCGCTGGCAATTTTACTGAAATCTTTTATAAACCTTCTATAATACCCTACATGGCCAAGGAAACTTTTGACATCTTTTTGTTTTGCAGGAGTTTGTAAATTTTGAATTACTTTAATTTTAGCAGGATCGACCCGAATTCCATTCTTTGAAATATGATGACCTAGAACAATACCTTCTTCCATCATTAAAAAACACTTTTCACTGTTTAGAGACAAATTCTTCTCTTTGCACCTTTTCAATACCTTTTCTAAATTCACCAGTGCTTCTTCGAATGTGAATCCATAGGTAGTGAAATCATCCATATAAATCTCCATACATTCATGAGATATATCAGCAAAAATACTAATTACTGTTCTGTGGAATGTTGTTGGTGCATTGCATAGAACAAAAGGCAAAACTGAATAAGCAAATGTTCCCCATGGGCAGGTAAAAGTGGTCTTATCTTGATCTTCAGGGGCAATTTTTATTTGATTGTATCCACTGTAACCATCCAAAAAGGAAAAATATCTTTTGCTAGACAGTGAGTCTAATACTTGGTCTACAAAAGGTAATGGGAAGTGATCTTTTTTAGTGGCACTGTTCAACTCTCTGTAATATATACACACTCTCCATTTTCCACCTTTCTTGGGGACAATGACTAATGGCGAAACCCATTGACTTTCAGAGATTGGATAAATAAAACCAGCATTAAGCAACTTTTGAAGCTCACTCTTAACTATTTCTCTAAGTGCTGGATTCACTTTTCTTTGAGTTTGTCTAACTGGTGAACAATCTTCTTTGATATAGATCCTATGAGTACAAACTCGAGGATCTATTCCTTGCATGTCCCCATATTCCTATGCAAAAGCTTTATGTTGATCTTGTAGCATTTTTAATAAGTCAACCTCTTGAGATTGTGATAGCTTGCTATTGAGATTTAAATAATGATCTGGAGACAATTCTATCTACTTAGTTAGATTACTCATAGAATCTACAGGTAATATTTGTACCTCTTGTGGAAGCAAGTTATGAAAAATTGCAGGAAGTTTAGGCAGTTAATTCTTAGAATTTGGTTGCTACAGGAAACATTGTAGATGACTGCCTTTTGGATCAGATGAACTACCCATATCAGAGTTATATTGCAAATTTTGAAAAAGAAAAGCATCCTCATTCTGAAGTTGTGAGAATGGATCATTTTGAAGCATCATTAATTGAGCCAAGGAATTGGCTTCTTCAGTTTCATCCTCCATATCCGGCCAAACAGGTTGGGACAAATCTGGTTGAGGTCTAGCAGGCGGATATAAAGTCAATTTCTTTGTGGATTGTCCATCAGAAATGGTCATATCTCTAGAACGACATCCTATAAAAGCATCATTAGTTGCTAACCATGGTCTACCAAGGATAACTGGATACCCTCCTAAAGTTGTCTTAACTGATAATATTGTAAAATCAACAAGATACTCCCAAGATTCAAGAGTCACATTTACATCTTCCACCATCCCATCAGGTTTAACTATGGAGCTATCTGCAAGCTGCAGAACTGTGGGTGTAGACCTAATGTTTGAGATGTTCAAGGAGTCCATAGTATGCTTTGTCATGACATTAATGGCAGCACCTAAATCAATCAAAACATTTTTTACAACTTGGCCATTTATATGTATCTGCACTACAGGACTTTCAGGGTCTATACTTCGAGATGACTACATTTTCCAACATTATATCATCCAATTTCCCTAAGATATGAATTGTTTGAGGATCCTTTTTCTTCCATCCAGGATTTTTCAAACAGGCCTCTTTAATAGCCTGAAATAAGGGGACTTGAATCTGTACAATTTTTGAGCTGATCCAAAATGTCAAAAGTGGTTTCTTCCATGGATTGAAATGAAGTATTTTGCAATCTCTAAGGAAAAGGTGGATTGTCTTGGCTTTGCAAAATAGGCTCCTTAGAAACTGTATCAGTTATGGGCATATGTTCAGTAGAAACAATAGGTGCAGCAGATTCTTCAAGGGGAGAATCTAGTATTTCAGTGATTAGAGGTGGTTTTGGAGCAGGTAGAGTGGTTCCAGACCTCAAATGGATGTCATTAACATTTAAAGCATAAGCTTGATATTGGTTTATTTTGGCAAGATATGCAGGTTGCTGTGGCGACTGCTATTGCTTATTATTGGGATTTGGCAATGGCTAGGCAGGCATAGGCGTTTGCTTCGGAGGGCCAGTATTTGTGGTAGTTGCTACAAGAGGTGGCATGAGGTCTTGTGGTTGTGGCTGTGGAAGCTGCAAGAATTCAGGGGACTGGTTTTTCCATTGTTGAGGGCCTCTTCATTAAGGATTTTGTTGCCAATTTCCTAAAAATGGGGTCCATTGTCCTTGTGGCTGCTGCCAACCTCCTTGAGGAGATTGCCATGGTGGGTTTTGATAATTAGGCCAACTTGGTTGAGGTGGATTCTAGAGTGGTGGTGGTCCATATGCATGTTGCCATTGGTTATTATAGCTAGAATAAGGATTACCAAAAGTTAAAGGATCTTGAGGCATACCTTGTCTTTGGGCCCATGGTCTCCTTTGTGCAACAAAGAACACTTGATCATCATCACCTTCTACTGGCTTGAAGTCAGTAGGTAGTTTCCTAGCTTCCAAATTAGCTACCATCTTGCATCTATAGTCACACTTCTTCTATCTACAGTATGGACAGAACTCGGCCAAAACTGCTTCAGCCTCCTCATGTTTCTTCCGAGCTTGCATAGTGTCCAGTTGTGTAGCCATATTATTAATGATGTCCTACTTGAAGTCAAATAGAAAATTTGTTATCTCCATCTGAGAGACTCCACCAGAAGAAGACTTCCCCATTGTAGCATGATGACCTCAACCTTTCTTAACTATTGCTCGAGAGTAGTTAAGACATATTTTCTTTATATCATCCCAAGGCAGTTGGGTTATATCACCTCCTCCCATCAGGTCTAGGGTGTCTATACAAGCATCACTGATTCCCCTTAAAAAGAGAAGTTTCTGAGAGTCCTCATTGAGAGTATGGTTTTAGTTCCTTTTTAGTGAAAACAAAAACTTGAAAATATAATCTTCTAGACTTTCATCCTCCTACTGAATTTGGAATATGTCATCACCTTTGCTGGCACTCTTACAATATTCCTTATACTTTTCAAGGAATTTCGTCTGCATGGCTGTCCAACTATCTACAACGCCTCTTTCCAGACTCATGAACCATCCGAGTGCTTCCTCCTTCAAGGTGGAAGGAGATAACTTCAGTTTATGAGTGTCTTTGTTGTAGTCATAACTATGACAAAGGACATCAAATTCAAATAGAAAAGTTTCTGGGTCCTTTGTAACCAGGCCATAAAACTTTGGAAGCAAGGAAGAGGGAATGTTTTTAAGATTATCAGTATCTCTCTGGGGCACAATGGGAAACTCAAATGCAGGAGGTGGATTATTAGGTGGATTATTTGCCATGTTTGGTTGCCAAAATAACAGAGCGAATGGATTTTCCTCAGGTTCGTTGTCAGCTGGGTCAAATGGTAGTTTAATAAATAGATTTTCAGGGAGCAACCTTCCCAGTGTGTCTCTTCTTCTTCTATGCATGCAATACGGTGAGCGGTGGCTTGAAATATTTTGAAATTTTTTGACTAACAAACTAAACTAATGCTAAAAATGACTTTTGACAAATTCCTAGCTGGACGCCATCCCTGGCAATGGTGCCAAAAATGGTTGCGCCCATAAAAGGATATGAAAATCATGGTAGAACCTTTCCTAGGAATTGGACATTCTGACAGGTGACTAACATCTCTCTATGGACATTCATTTACTTGTCAAACCAGGGGGCGTATACTTTAAATGGTCCGGAAAAATATATGCACTAAGAACTAGTTTCAGTCAAAACTTAGTGGAAACAAATGTTGGAAAGGAATTCTATCTACACTACAGGAAGGTAATGCAAAGTTCTTTAACTTAGCTATGCTTTAATCAAAATAGAAACCATAACAACTACGACTGAAGCACAAACTGTGAACTAGCCTTATGCTATAGGAATAGACACAGGGATGGATTCTCTATGCTGCAGGAGCAATATAAGACTGAGTTTGTATGAAAACTTCAAAGATAAAATCTAACTAATAATCAACAAAAAAGAACAACTAACTAACTAGCTACAGATACTTACTAAGTGGGCCCCCTTAGCAAGCATCTACTGATTACGCAGGTGCTAAACTCAGAACTTCATCAAACTTTATTCATGAAAACAGAATGGTATACATTGCTTTGTTGATGTAGAAACTAACAACAAACTCTGTCTCTTGTCAAACAGATTCTGCTTTCCATTATCATACTGATTCTTACATGATATCTGCTATCACTATGCTTCTATCTTACTCTAACTATCATCTCCCTTTTCTCTAACTATCCTCTCTCGTCTCTTCGCATAGGAAGAGTATATTATTTAAAATTAGGAGAGCAACTAACTAACTAACCCTATCAAAGAAAGATGTGGAAGTAAAGTGTATCCCAGAATCAAGGAACAAACTTTATAAATGAATTTATGCGTTCAACCTGATCCAGAGAGAATCTAGCACTCCAATCTTTTCAGATTAATTGTCATTAAACATCTTCCAATGGTTTCAGTCAAAGAGTCTTCGCCGGAGCTTCCTTGAAGTCGTGCAGGAAATGGACTTTACTGCAAGGACGAGATCGGCTACGCTCGACTCGATCATTCTTCAACAACCTATGAAACAAAAGGTAACAGATGCACAAGAAAAGGCGTATGGCACATACATGATATCCGTTCATTAATCACACATTTAAATCTATTTCCTCATTCAAAAATTGTATGCGATATACCAGTCATTTACGGAGTCAACAGGCAATAAATGTAATCAAGTCAACACAATAAGCTGTAGGAATATGAAAGTATTTTGCTACAGGATATCCCTATAAAAGGTTTCAACAGAGCTTAAACAGCCATAAAATAACAAAAGTAAAGATATTAAAAATCCATTATAATATCAAACTATTGGCACTTTTTAAGCTCATCAAAGGAGGTGTTGAAACACCTCAAGGAGGAGGTGTCAAAAAACCTAAATGAGATAAAGAAAAAGATCAACCTAAAGAGGTATGTGTTTATTTTATTTTGTGCTTGGTAAATATGTTCTTATTACCGACAATTGTATGTTAACCTGGATCAATTTTATGTTTTTGTTCACATATATAGATTGACGTTACAAAAATTGGTTTGGTTTGTTCTTTGAGAGGGGTATATTTTAGGACTCCTGACCCTTTGAAGAGATGTATATTTCAGGTAATCAAGATTTCAATTTTAGAGTTCAATTATAATTCAATGTATATTAATTTTTATGTTAATTATTCAATTTTAAATTATATAGTATAACTAATCTCAATTGTGGTTTGATTTTTTCTTGTGCAGCTACCTTCAGAGCCAACGAGTGCTTCAAAGAGGATCCATTTTGATGATCCGCTAGTAGTTTAGGATCAGATGGAAATTTTGGCATGTAAATTTTGAATAGATGTCGAGATGGCATATGCCACATATTGTAAAACTTTGTTTGAGTTGGCATTGATGCCATTTTTGTATATGGACATACACTTGATTATTGGATAATTTGATATATAGAAGTTGACAATCAAAATTTAATTCTCCTCGTGGTGCATGATTAAACTCTTGAAAATTTAATCAAGTGAGCAATGGTTAAATATCAATGTACAATAGCATAAAAAGAATGGTTAAATATTATGTAGTTTATATTCATATTGTTGATTACATTGCATTGCACATCTTTCAAACTCAAAGTATTATTTCACATTGCATAAGTAACAACTAGATGCTGATAGATGAAAAAATTTCAATAACAATATAGGTTTCACAAAGTCAACCTAAACAGTTATGCAATTACTTCACATTACATAACTAATAACTAGGAGCAGTTATCAATTGCATTAGCTTGTCATGGAATTCTATGAGACCACATTTCTTTGAGGAAACTTGGCACAAAACTCACGATAAATGAAAAGAAAGCACTCAAAAAAACTTTAAAGGGGTCTCGGGCCTGCTGCGCCCTCATTCCACACACTATGCAGCCATTTACTTATAGTGTAGGGGCCAGAGAAAACATGTAAAAATATAATTATATAATTATATATATATATATATATGTAGCCTAAAAGCATGAATTATGATTAGAATATCACATAACACCATATAAACAAACAAACCACCATAAACTTGAATATCATTTAAAACATGCATGATAAATCTTCATTGAAACTTGAATTGTGGTAGCTTGATATACAAAGTCTATTGATGCCAAGGTTCAATTTGTATGATATTGAAAAACAAAAGAATATTTGAAGGTCTATTTCTTAGAGACTATGATGCTTACAGACTCTCCATCTGAGGCTATGGGATTTTTTTGGGGCCATCTACAAAAACCTCTTTCATTTTTTTGCTATCTAGGAGGTGAGATTAATTATCTGTTGATCAATTATCCACTGACCACTGAGCTACATTGAACCAACGATTTCCCTTAAGAGTCCAAAGTGCTAAAAGGAAACAATCTTTGAAGGGATATTTCTCAAAGACCGTGATGCTTACAAAATATTCATCTAAGGTTGTGGGATCATGTTGGGACCATCTAAAATAACCTCTCTCAATTTTTGGTATCTCGGAGGCATTTTCCTATGGTGATGCCTTTTTAGTGGAGGGAAAAGTTGCCAGATGCAAGCACTGTAAAGTTGCAAAGTGGTGCAACTTTCATTCCGCAACTCATACAAAAAAACAAACTATTCCAACATGTATGGATGGGTATGTTTATACTAGGGATAGTCCTATTTTTCACCTAAATATGCCGAATCACTCTGAGCTACATTGGACTGGCGATTTCCCTTAAGAGTTTGAAGTGTTAAAAGACAATAATCTTTGAAGGGCTATTTATCGAAGACCGTGATACTTACAGAATCTCTATCTAAGGCTATGGGATCGTGTTGGGACCATCTACAAAAAATTATCTTGGTTTTTTCTATCTTGGAGGCATTTTCCTATGGTGATGACTTTTCAGTGGAGGGAAAAGTTGCCAGATGCAAGCAGTGTAAAGTTGCAAAGAGGTGCAACTTTCATTCTGCAACTCATACGACCAAACAAACTGTTCTAAAACATTTGGATGGGTACATTTATGCTAGCAATGGTCCTCTTTTGCACCCAAATACGTCGAATCACTCTAAGCTACATTGGATCGATGATTTCCCTTAAGAGTCCAAAGTGCTAAAAGGCAACAATCTTTGAAGGGCTATTTCTCAAAAATTGTGATGCTTGCAAACTCTTTGTCTGAGGCTATGGGATCATGTTGGGTCCATCTACAAAAACCTATCTCATTTTATTCTCTCTCGGAGGTTTTTTCATGTGGTGATGACTTTTCAATGGAGGGAAAAGTTGCCAGATGCAAGCAGTGTAAATTTGCAAAGTGGTGTAACTTTCATTCCACAGCTCATACATCCAAACAAACTATTCCAACATGTCTTGATGGGTATGTTTACGCTAGGGATGGTCCTATTTTGCACCCAAATATGCCAAATCACTTTGAGCTACATTGGACCGACGATTTCCCTTAAGAGTCCAAAGTCCTAAAAGGAAACAATCTTTGAATGACTATTTCTCAAAGACCGTGAGGCTTACAAAATCTCCATTTGAGGCTATGGAATCGTGTTGGGACCATCTACAAAAACCTATCTCATTTTTTGCTATCTTGGAAGCGTTTTGCTATGGTGATAACTTTTTAGTGGAGGGAAAAGTTGCAAAGTGAAGCAACTTTCATTCTACAACTCGTACAACCAAACATATTGTTCCAACATGTCCAGATGGGTACATTTACAATAGGGATGGTCCTCTTTTGCACCCAAATATGTTTGTAGTTGAGTTGGTGAGTTACATGGTAATGTCAATGAAATGTGGGGGCAACAAGATTTAAGGTTGGATCAAGCTTGTGTAGGTTCTAACAACGTCATCTTTAATTGTAATTGTGTTGTTTAAAGCCACCTAGCTCTTGCATAAAAAAACTCTTACCCAATCAGCTTGAACATTATGCACACCCAAATACCTTGTTTCCACTTTCCTAGATCAAAGACTCAATTACATTGGAAATGACCTTCACATGACTGTTTTACATTTTTTTTTGGAAAAAGTGGCAAGCCACTATAATTTATCATATATAAATAGGAGATATTACAAAAAATGGTTCAAATGAGCATACCAGTAGGAAAGAACTAGGAAGAAAACCTCTAGTTGTAGCTCGATTAATTACAATAAGTTATTATAGAATTGTCCCAATAATAGTAAGAAAGCATACACCTAGATATAAATGATGCCCATACACAATTATGACCTTTTTACATTGTTTCCCATTTCAAATTTCAAATTTTACAAAATTTTCCTATTGGAGGAATTCAGGGCATAGTCTTCCACAAAAGTCTAGTATGTTCACGTTCTAGACTGATAAGCACCTGTACAAACCATTAAGGTAGTAGTTAAACTACATACATAGAAAAGATGCTTAGAATAAAAGAGCCTTAAAATAACAAATCTATATTATTGTAATCTATCACATAGCTCTTCATTTGGATCAGAGCTAGCTATTGTTGTAGTAGGTCTATGATCAATCATACCAAAAATATAACAAAAGTTGTCAAATGAGAAATCTATATTGTCACAATAGAAAAGATGCTTAGAATAACAAATCTATATTAATCTAAACAACTTGAATGATGATGAATTGGTAATGCAAACTATAAAAAATGCTTAGAATAACCAATCTATATTATTCTAAATGACCTAATCGATGATGAGATGGTAATGAAAACTATAAAAGACACTTAGAATAACTAATCTATATTATTGTAATCTATCACATACCTCTCTGAAAGGATCAAAGATGGATATTGTTGCAGCAGGTCCATGGTCAATCATGCCAAAAATATTGCAAAATTTGTCAAATGAGAAATCTATATTGTCACAATAGAAAAGATGCATGAAGCATGAAGCATGAAACAATGCTAACTGCAAAGGAGATATTAGAGTGTGTGTGAGTCAAGTAGATGAGTCTCCCAATAAGTTGATGGTACAAAGTGGCATCAACAAGTGTAGTAGAAAAATTAGCCTCAAGCTTGACTCTTGAAAGAAAGGGAGTCAGAGCAGGCTTACAATCAGCCATGTGAAACTGAGCTAGAAGATCAAGAGCATACTTGGGTTGAGAAAGAGAGATCCCAGAAGCTGACTGAGTGATCTCAATCTTGAGAAAGTAATACAAAAGGCCCAAGTTATTCATAGAGAATCTATCCTACAAAGTAGATTTGACACTGCTAATGATGGATGAGGTACTCCCTATAATGATCAAGTCATCAACATAAAGCACAAGTAGTAAATGAGAATCATCCTATCACAATATGTAGAAATTCAGATCTAAATGAAACCTAGTGAATTTTGCTGAGAGAAGAAAGGAATCCATCTTAGCATACCAAGCCCTAATGGCCTATTTGAGGCCATAGATAAACTTCCTCAATCTCCAAACCAAAGAAGAATCCTGTATGAATTCCTATGGCTGCTCCATGTAAATATCCTCATGAAGATCGCCATGAAGAAATGCATTCTCCACATCGGTCTTATGTACAACCCAACCATGCGTTGCAATAATAGTAAGTGTCAAGTGAATGGAGTTCATCTTAGCATTGAGTGCAAAGGTCTCTATATAATTAACACTTGGAACTTGTGAGAAAGCTTTTGCCACAAGTTGAGCCTTGTATTTATCCAAACCTCCATCCATTGTATACTTGGTCCAATAGATCCACTTACATCAAACCACCTTTCTCCCCTTAGGGAGTGGAACTAAATCCCATGTGTGGTTCATCAGCAAAGAACTATACTCTTCCTCTATTGCTAAATCCCATTCAAGAATTCCTAAAGCCTCCTTAAAGGATTTTGGATCTGAAGCACTAGCAATATAAGCATGTGGACCTTTTGAAGGTATCATCCTACAAGTCAGAGTTTAGGGAGAATCATCATCTGAGTCACTATCATCACTTTCCACTATGGAGGAAGGAAGAGGAGGATTAGAGGCCAAGTTAGGAGAGCTTTCCTTAAAGTGAAAAATCCTCTCAAGGAATAGCTCATGTGTCTCTAGATCCAAAATTTTATATGGCTTAACACCTTCAGGATATCCAAAAAAGATGCAAGTCCTACTTTGAGGTTCTAATTCCTTGCGCTTCTATGGAGGTATGCGTGTCCAAGCTAGACATCCAAAAACTTTGAAGTGTCTCACAACTGGTTTTCTACCACACCAAGCCTCAAAAGGAGTCATACCCTTCAAAGCCTTATGGGGAACCCAATTTTGGATGTGTGTGGTAGAACTAATAGCTTTTGCCCAAAATTCTGACAAGGAGAACAAGCATGAATCATGCAGCTAGCCATCTCCTCAAGGGTCCTATTCTTCCTTTCAACAACACCATTATGTTGTGGAGTGTATGCAACTAAATGTGAGGATCAATCCCCTCAAGAGTACAAAATTCCTCAAGTCTATTGTTCACATATTCCCTTCCATTTTTTGTGCCAAGAATCTTGACTTGATTCCTTGATTGCTTCTCAATATGAGCCTTGAATGCTATAAATTTTTCAAACACTTCACTCTTGTGAAGAAGAAAATTGACGCTTGTGAAGTAGGAGTAGTCATCAATGAAGGTGAGGACATAGCAAGCCTTTCTAAATGATGGAATTCGAAATGGACCTGCTACATCAGTGTGAACCAATTGGAAATGGACGTTTATGCTAGCGATGGTCCTCTTTTGCACCCAAATACGCTGAATCAATCCAAGCTACATTGGATCGACGATTTCCCTTAAGAGTCCAAAGTGCTAAAAGGAAGCAATCTTTGAAGGGTATTTCTTAAAAAATGTTGTGCTTATAGACTCTCTATCTGGGGCTATGGGATCATGTTGGGACCATCTACAAAAACATCTCTCAGTTTTTTCTATCTTGGAGGTGTATTGCTATGGTGATGACATTTCAGCGAAGGGAAAAGTTGCTAGATGCAAGCAATGTAAAGTTGCAAAGTGGTGCAACTTTCATTCTGCAACTCATACGACCAAATAGACTGTTCCAACACATTCGAATGGGTATGTTTACGCGAGGAAGGCTACAGGATTGTGTTGGGACCATCTATAAAAATCTCTCAGTTTTTGCTATATCAGAGGCATTTTCCTGTGGTGATGACTTTTCAGTGGAGGGAAAAGTTGCCAGATGCAAGTAGTGTAAAGTTGCAAAGTGGAGCAACTTTCATTCCACAACTCGTACAACCAAACATAATGTTCCAGCACATCTAGATGGGTACGTTTACACTAGGGATGGTTCTCTTTTGCACCCAACTACATCTGTAGTTGAGTTGGTGAGTTACAACATGGTTACATCAATGAAATGTGGGGGAAATAAGATTTAAGGTTGGATCAAGCTTGTGTAAGTTCTAACAACGCCATCTTTAATTCTAATTTTGTTGTTTAAAGCCACCTAGCTCCCTCATCAGAAAACTCTTATGCAATCAACTTGAACATTATGCACACCCAAATACCTTGTTTCCACTTTGCTAGATCAAAGACTTAATTACATTGGAAATGACCTTCACATGACATTTTTACATTTTTTTTTGAAAAAAGTGGCAAGCCACTTTAATTTATTATATATAAATAGGAGATATTACAAAACCTAGTTCAAACGAGCATATTGGTAGGAAAGAACCAGGAAGAAAACCTCTAGTTGTAGCTCGATTAATTACAATAAGTTATTACAAAAAAAATTCAATAATAGTAACAAAGCATACACCTAGATATAAATGATGCCTATACATAGTTATGACCTTTTTATATTGTTTCACATTTTAAAGATTTCCTATTGGAGGAATTCAAGGCATATTCTTCCACAAGAGTAGTATGTTCATGTTTTGGATTGACAAGCACCTATACAAACCATCAAGGTAGCAGTTAAACTACATACAATAGAAAAGATGCTTAGAATAAAAGATGCTTAAACTCACAAATCTATAATATTGTAATATGCCACATACCTCTTCATTTGGATCAGAGCTGGCTATTGTTGTAGTAGGTCCATGATCAATCATTCCAAAAATATCGCAAAAGTTGTCAAATGAGAAATCTATATTATCACAACAGAAAAGATGCTTAGACTAACAAATCTATATTAATCTAAACAACCTGAATGATGATGAATTGGTAATGCACACTATAAAAAATGCTTAGAATGACCAATCTATATTATTCTAAATGACCTAATTGATGATGAGATGGTAATGCAAACTATAAAAGATACTTAGAATAACCAATCTATATTATTTTAATCTATCGCATACCTCTCTGAAAGGATCAAAGATGGCTATTGTTGTAGCAGGTCCATGATCAATCATGCCACAAATATCACAAAAGTTGTCAAATGAAAAATCTATAATGTCACAATAGAAAAGATGCTTAGACTAACAAATCTATATTAATCTAAACAACCTGAATGATGATGAATTGGTAATCCAAACTATAAAAAATGCTTAGAATAACATATCTATATTATTCTAAATGACCTAATTGATGATGAGATGGTAATGTAAACTATAAAAGATGCTTAGAATAACCAATCTATATTATTGTAATCTATCGCATACCTCTCTGAAAGGATCAAAGCTGGCTATTGTTGCAGCAGGTCCATGATCAATGTGCCAAAAATATTGCAAAAGTTGTCAAATGAGAAATCTATATTGTCACAACTGAAAAAATGTTTAGACTAAAAAAATTATAAGTTAATCTAAACAACCTGAATGATGATGAATTGGTAATGCAAACTATAAAAAATGCTTAGAATAACCAATCTATATTATTATAAATGACCTAATTGATGATGAGATGGTAATGTAAACTATAAAAGATGCTTAGAATAACCAATCTATATTATTTTAATCTGTTGTATACCTCTCTGAAACGATCAAAGGTGGCTATTCTTGTAGCAGGTCCATGATCAATCGTGCCAAAAATATCACAAAAATTGTTAAATGAGAAATCTATATTGTCACAATATAAGAGATTCTTAAAAATAACCAATCTATATTAAATTATAAATGACCTAATTGATGATGCATAATGAACTTAAGCATAATGACCCTAAGCATTATACCTTCCATTCGTGAAAATGTTATTCAAGTGTGCCTGAAGGGTCATCTCTTTGCTTAAGAGTATCCAAGATTGCTTCATGTTCAACATTACTAAGTGTCCATATTTATTTTTCCTTTGGTCTAGCATGATGCTTCAACAACTTAACATTTTTTTCTATAACAAGGTGCAAATACATGAGAATTGTTTTGTGTTTCTCATAGTCTTCAAATACAGGTATGCCATTCTTTCTAACCATATGTGTTTGCAACCAAGTTCTTGCGACCATAGCTGAACCTGTAGGATACATGAAAGCATCATCATCTTCCATAGGTTTCTATTAGCTTATGCTTTACCTGCACATATCAAGCCAACCAATAGTCTGATCTCTCTTCATTCCCTTACAATGCAACAACTGCAAGAACATGTCATGGATGTAGTAGATCTGAGAGGCGGTCGTAATCAGCTGAACTTTCCATTGTGTCATTTGTCATGGATATTGTTTGAGATATTGGAGTTAGATACTGTGGAACCCATGTATCCACCCACTCACTTGACTCGTATTGAATACAACTATGAAAAAAACAAGCCAACTCTCGTGTCCAAATGGTCCATGTGCTTGCATCTTAACTTCAAAATGAATGCATCTTTGAAGAATATTTGATTGTATGACAATCAAATCTACCTCCCACTATACTCTCCTCAACCAACCAAAAGAATCTGCACACTGTTGAATCAAGTGTCCCTCCCTGTGACAATGTTGAACTACACTAATCAACAATAAGACATGCGTCACTAAATTTTTCTCATAAAATCTTCAATTTCTCCTTAACTAGAGCTCTCTTTACACATGCACCTGATCCATCATGCTCCCATTTCCCATGCCTAGCTTCAAAAATACTCCAAATATGAGGTATGCCCCTCTCTACATGCATTCTACTCAACCAATAAAACACACGACCATTCTTGAATTGGCCTGTGTAGTTATCTAACCAAATGAGATGTCGACCCAATGCTATATCATGCTCCTGCAAGAACTCAAAAAAATTCTTGAAACAATGTTGGACATACTCGGATGAGTGAGATCTATCATCACTCATATAAAAATTATACTCTGTAATTATCTTTCGATCCTCCTCTGTACTATCAAGTGCATGTCTAAATGTTATGTGGACAAATATAGCAATTTGAATGGAATTGTAATAATGAGATTGTACCTCGTTTTGTGTTTGTAATGTGTAGTTTTATGCAAAATCAACCACTCATATAATAGTGCCAATCATAAAAGAGTCCTTAGACATTTTGAATTGTTGATCCAACCACTGAGACCTATGACTATGCCTTGCATACTTGTAGAAAATATTTTCCTTAAAATCTTAAATAAAATCAACAACACTACATTCTTTTGAAACCAACTCGTATCTAGAACCTTCACCTCCACTCTGCAAAGTATGTTTGACTATCTCATATCTCTTTTTCTCAACAAGCTTCTTTCCAAATTCATGTTCAAAACCCTCATGAAAGCATTGAATTTTTTTGACAAGCCACCACATTATGAGCACTTTGCATTTAAACAATCATTTGTATAGAAAAGGTAAGCATCATCTCTAGAACATAAAAAAAGATCTAGCAAGTCCCTTGATAATTTCAGAAGATGCATTACACCACACTCGTGCAACATTTCATTAGTATGAAAAGTAGAACATATATAGAATAATAGTTCATGGTACATTGAAAACTCCACATGGTATTTGGAACAACAAGTATTATGAATCTTAAGAGGCACACAATAAAATGGCTTAAAACCTTCAAAATTCCTTTGCGAGATTTCCATATTTGGATGTGTTTCAATAAATATTTTGAACAACATTGTTTGGCTTGATTCCAAGAAATTTTTAGGATGTAGTGTATGGTCTCGATTACCAATTCTTAACTTTAAAACATCCTTTGCATTGGGTGATACTCTAGACTTATCATGCGAAAATTTTTGAATTACCTGCTTTACATTATTAGTTAGCTTCTTATCAACATGTGGAAGCCTCCCGACAAAATCCCATGTATCATTTTGAAGAGGATCATCTATTCTTTCTCTTCTTGCAAGTGCTCTATCTAAAGGTTTACGATTTATGTCAAAATAAATACAAGTTTGTCTCATAAAGTGAGCCTTTTTCAATTGATGTCTTACTAGGGTGGTTGTAATGACTCTCCCAGCAACTCTCTTATCTTTTCACTTGTTATTTTTTCCAATAGACTTGAGAGCATTAAAAATATTTTTGACAATAATAGAATTTTTTTCGGTCTTCTTGTTCACACGAATCTTCAATTTGGCAAGCAAAGGTCTCATCTTCTGCATCTATAGCAATTGTACAAAATGTTCTCATTGCTTGGTCAATGTCTTATCATTAAAATATTGTATGAAAATTATTATAGCCCACAACCGAATGGTTTGTGTTGACCTATTCCTTCAAAATTGTTTATAATGTTCTTGTCAATTTCAAGTGACCATTTAGGTGTTGTTGAAGGTCTTGAGTTTGGAATATGTCTTTCTTCCACACAAGGTTCTTCATTTTTGATGTAATCTGGTGAAACACAATTTACACTTAATTCAATATTATGTTCAACATCTTCAATTCCATCTCATCTACCATCTAATCCCTCCCTGCTCGTTCCTATGCGAGCTCCACATGTAGTCTATCCACCTCTGTTGAGGTCTGTGATGACTGTAATGAACTCTCAGCTCAACAAAGTTGTCTCCTCACACTCTCGTATGTTTCCCCTAACCTCAAAAAAGGTCTGAGTGACTCTGGCTCCTCCTCCATGATCGGTGGGGGCACGTAGTCAGGATCCATCTCCTCCTCATCGATGGATGCAAGAACTATCTCTATAGTATCTTGATGATAGAACTCTTGCTAGTCTCTTATCACTCCTACAAGATAAACAATATACACAATCATTTATCATCATCATGATATATATATAATGACAAAGCATAAAGAACTAAAGGACATGCATAAAATTAAATTTCATCACTTATATCTCCAATCAGATGAGGAATGTCAACCTCATCCTCTCTAGGGGGGCATCGAGGATGTGCTAGCCTCTCTTTGACTTTTCGTGTCGATGTCTGTCATAGCTACTATCTATGATCTAGTCCTATAAGTATGACAAGATTCACCATGCTCATACCGGTCCTCAATAGGTACTTCATCACCCTCTATCAAAGGTGGATCCTCCTCATAAAACATCTCATCCTAATAATCATCCTCCTCCTCATCCTCTCCTCCATCTTGATCCTCATAATCAGGATCGACCTCAGGCTGGTACTCCTCATCAACAACTTTAGTAAAATTATCAGCTAGCCTAAACTGTACCTCCTTTGCTCTATCCTCTGGCTCATCCCCATCATCTGGTGTTGGACCCACATAACCTATTGGGACATCCATGGGAAACAAAAGAGTTGGTAATGCATATGACCACAACTCCTCATTCTCATCTTTGCTGCTAATTTCATTAGCATCATATGCTGGTAGCTGATTGTGATTTGAATAATTGGAATCAATGTCACGAACATGGTCTATAGTCAACCAAATAGTATCACCTATTCTTTGGGCACTTTTCACTGATCATCTAATGAAGGGGTATGCCCTCGACAATGTCTGCACCTGTCCAAATTTTCACATGACTCACCCATAGTAGAAAGGTCATACAACATAGTCATGCCTCCCAACTAGATACCTATCCATCTGCATCCTCCATAATTGTCCTATGGGATCTGGACACTATAGAGTGAGCAGATAAGGTCTCCAAAGGATCTCATCCTCCAGCCTCTCAAATCTCACCCTCCAAAACTATAAATCCACATACTACCACAAGCATCGAAAAGCATAGTCAAATGCTCGTGGACATCCTACAGCTATAACACACAAGAATTTAATAGGCCTAGTACATGTATATGCTCAAGGTACCACACTTGCAGAAGCGTACAATGGACCATACTATCAATCTCTCAAAACAAAACCTATCCAAGATCATAATACAAGTGTGCTAAAATGCAACGACCCTAGGCATAGACCATCCTCTACTCTTACATCCCTCATATCAAATGTATCTATTCCAAAAGTAGTTTAAATTAAAGTATTATGAAAAATGAATCAAATTGACCCTGGCCACTAGACTACTACACAAGATTTTATCAATATACTTAAAAATTGCAAAACTTACCTTTACATTGATCTTTAGAGAGACATTAGCCGGGTACTGTCTGCTTATTTTAAAAATATGCTTTGTCAAACAACACTGAGATATCATTCCAAGATTTGTTTCACATATTCTTTTCAAATCTCCTAAATTCATGTTAGCATTAAGGTACCCATGTTAAAATGCTCTCAGTATGATGGTTTGTCTACTCAAACAATCCAATGTTTCACAGAATGACAAACACAATTAGAAGTGAACTACTTAAAGAGCTCTAGGTGCACTTAATAAAGGTTCTGTAGAACTAGATTGGGGCTGAATTTAATAAACCTAATACACTGGTAGTACCAAATTTAGAATAATACTCACCATACATTGAGCCATTGTTGTTAGGAAAAATGACTATGAGTAACTCCAATTCCTTGTCTTTGAGCCTGTTCATTTCCTCTGAGCCTATTCAGGCCATGCAATGTAGATTGGAATTACAGGTTCAAGGTTGAACACCTACAACAAAATGACAAAAAAAAAAAAAAATTCCATTTTCTATGCTTCTGTATAAGATTAGATCAACTAGAAAACAATTTTGCAAGTTTGAGAAAAAAAATATAAACAAAAAAATCACTTCATGCATATTCCTACCATGCCAGCGATTTGGCACATTTGAGCTAGCTCATGTCAAAACCCATAGGCAATGCTCTCTTGAACACTTCGTGAAAAGTTGATGCAAACCTAGTGGTTAACTGTTGCTCCATTCACCATTTTCTGTTTTATTAAGTAGTAGGCAAATATTAATTAGAAAAAGTTGCACATCTCCTTATAATACATTAAGCTACTATCTATTTTATCTAATACAATATATTCTCCCTGTTGTTGATCAATCAAGCTAGAAACTCTAAATACAACCTAATCATTTGAGAAAGAAATGTTATTTACCTTATTCATCATGTTCCACTGACCAAATTGAGGTAGGAAAACTTTTTTCCTTACCAGTATCATGATATTTCAACTACACATAGAAATTAATTCATTACATAGAATCCAAAGTATTATAAAATGTGACTATTTTACACAATCAAAAATATATACTCATTGTGCAAGTTTCATCTATACAAAGAACAAGGCCTTTGCCCATGGAGCAGGGAGGATTCAAGCATCTATAGAGGCAAGCTTGTCACTAATTTTTATATCAAATTCCTTTGCATAAGGATCTTGATCATAATCAATATGGTAAAAAGTCTACACAAAAACAATTTACACCTTAGGTACCAAATACTTTGTGTTGGCCACATTAATAAGATCTCAGGGTCTATCCCTTACTCAAGAATAAAATTAATAAGACAACCTACACCTTATCATGAGTATACTTTTAGAGGATGAGTGTGTATGAATAGAAAAATACATAGACACTCCTTCGACAACGAAGATCCACCCCACCCAATCCCACAACACACTACTCATTTCATTGTTGATTTCTCATCCACTGGAAACCTTTTCAAACCAAAATAATTTGGATTTCAATCAAATTTGGTTTGGAAAACATATCATTTCAAAGAAAGTAACAAACATTCTTATTTTTATGCAAATTCCAAGCATAAACAAGTAAGTTTTGAATCCCTCTATAGACTAAAACAAAGATCTTAAACAATGGGTATAAACATGAAATAGCTAAGATAAATAATAATAGAGCCATTAACACATGCATCTAAAGAAAATATTTTAAGTGCAATAAAATGTTCAAGTTTAGAAGATTACAAAAACACTACCTTAGCTCCCGGGTGGGTTGTGATGTCAATCCATAAATGTGGTACTTTCAACGCACATTTTACCTATGTGTCACTTCTACTTTTACACCTCACAATGCCTTTTTAATCTTATTAACACAAAGTCCACAGAGTTACCCAAAAGTTAAAAACCATAAGTAGGCTGGTTGGTTGAATAAAAAAAATTTAAAGCACAAAATTGAAAAGCTTCAAATT
>VDFB02167995.1:37863-106032 GCA_007258455.2 Sequoia sempervirens
TTTTTCATGAAACATAAATTCCCTTTATAATATTTAGTGAAATCCCATGTAATTGAACCCTTGTTAACAAAAAAACAATTAATTCAAGGCTTGGCATCAAAGATGTAGGTAGCTTTCCATTGGCTAACATGTGAGAGTCCTACCAGACAATATTATAATAGTTATGCAAAATAGCTAATGGCAGGCAATGTATACATAGTCAAGCATTGAAGGATCATTGAATTAACTTCATAAGATAATGTTTGAGCCCAGTTGGTTTTAAATGGAAAAATGATTGCATTGAATAGTAACCTTTTTTAAACTATAACCAAGGTGATCATATGTTCTGAATTGGTAAGATGATCTCTATGTAACATTAGAATCCATGAACTCGTTTAAATTGAGCTCCATCATTAAGGTTTAATTACATTGGAAAGTCATGAAAGAATATTCTGGGAAAAAGGTGAAGATTTCAATGAGCCCTTCCAAACCACATGAAGAAAGCTCTAAACAATGATTAATTTCACTATTATTATAGTTTGATATTTATAAGTTATTGCACCCAACTTATGAACCCTTAAAAATATGAATACTCCATTATTTGTAAACAAAAAAAAAATCATCAGACCTAATGAACAGGTTCAAGGACATGATCAACATCAGACAATGGCATTGTTACCACGTTCTTATTTTAAAATTTTGCAACAAAATCAATCACAGGGAGTGGCTCAATAAAAGCAGTTGAAGACATATCTGCAAAACGG
Source organism: Sequoia sempervirens (assembly GCA_007258455.2). Lineage (NCBI taxonomy): Eukaryota > Viridiplantae > Streptophyta > Pinopsida > Cupressales > Cupressaceae > Sequoia > Sequoia sempervirens. Next base: position 38,607 of record VDFB02167995.1, read on the forward strand.
TAGAAAATGCATATGAATATTAAATTTCCATCCAAAAGCATTAACAAATATTCCAAGACAGGTACAAGTGTAATACAACAGCTTAAATGTAATTGAAAAATAAAGCTATGGTTAATACATAAGACAGGTACAAGTGTAATACAATAGCTTAAATGTAATTGAAAAATAAAGCTATGGTTAATACATGTTAATTGTATGCAGCTTAAACTTGGATGTGGAAAAGGAATACCTGGGTGCTGTCATAATAGTGGTTTACAATTCCTAAGAGGAACGAATTTTAGCTGAAATCCCATATTTTTAGAAAATATAATTATTTAAGTCTTAAAAAGTTCCATTTTAAGGATTCCAATTGAAGAGGGTTTGATCAAATCACCTTAGATCAAACCCCCTTGGATACAACCTTGCTAGTTTTAAACTATACCTATAAATGCGTCTCCTTTACACCTATCAAAATGTTGATAAAAAATCACTTTTGATTTAGATTTTGGGAGATCAAATGAATTCATTTAAAATTTATTTCAAATGATTATGGTATTCCTTAGAACAAGCTACCCAATGAATATAATTTTAATATGTTTTGTTTTTGTTATGTATTTGTTTTTAAGTTTTATTAAACATAGGTTTTTCATCGAAAATGAATTTCTTTGTTCTTCACATGTGGAAAATAGAAGATTATTAAAAAAATTGAAAAATATGAGTGCACCAGATATTGAAGTCCTTGATCCAACAAAAAATTAAATTAAATTTTGACATATACAAAAAAAGTTATGTGTTATACGGTTGTGCTGTGTCTGAATTGTAATTCGTTTTACTTTGAAACTTGATTAAGGAAAAAATATTCAATAAAAAACTATCTAACCACATGGAAGCACTAGATATTAGAGTTACAATTCTAAATTTGAAAGAATTAGAATTTTATCTTCATGGAAAAAAGTTATGCGTTATACGATGTGCGTCACTTTTTTAAAATGTTGTTTTATGAAAAAATCCAATTTTCGTGGGAGATGGAAAAAGAAGTGCAATTTGATTCAAAATTTTTGAAAAAAATACTTTTAGAATCTACAAACAAAATTTGGTGAGACTCTAGTTTGCATGATCTTCAAATTCCTCACAGTTTAGCCACTATAGGTGCCCGAATGTGAAGATTTAGTTAAAAATAATAATTTCAGTGTCTAGTTTGGCCAAAAATTGTAAACCACTATTATGGGATCACCGACCAAAATTTCAACTAAATTCTAGAGGAAATTTTGAATATCATCTGATAATTTGGCATGGTAAAAATGTGACATTTCATGACAACGACATGGATTAACAAGATAACTAGAATTATTATCCTCATCTCTGTGATATGTATACCAACATACACAGGATGAAAATAATTTTATCCTCATCCCTATGTCCTACTCTTAACAAATTTGACAAACAAGCTCCATAGCTGCATGTTCTCAAATCAGATTTGTTTTCATGAACAAAAATTTATAAGATAAAGTTTGAATTAATAAATAACTCAAACACCATAACCAACATTAACTAGATATGGAGTTTTAAAAATATGAACTAGATTGCAACTTGTCCTCCTGATGCAAGCAATGGAGCTCCAAATTCTAGAACTTTATTAATGTCAAAGTTGCAATACATCCCAAAGGTTATCAAATGTAAGGTTAGGCCTGATATGTCTAGTTCATGATAACCAAAAATAAATATTATCAGTATATTTTTTGCTATTTTATTGCAAAATTAAATAACTTGAGAAGGTTAGCATACCTAATACCTTCCAAAAGAAAGAAGTGTTGAGGAATTTTGTGTTGGATTCCAACTTGCTATAGTCACGTCTTTAACATTCTCAGTAATTCCCAACTTTAACAACTCAGATTCACTATCAGATGTGATACCTTCCGAAAGAAACAAGTGTTGAGGAATTTTGTGCTGGATTCCAACTTGCTATAGTTAGGTCTTTAACATTCTCAGTAATTCCCGACTTTAACAACTCAGATTCACTATCAGCTATAATGTCATTCACAGATACAAATTTAATATTTTTTGCAATGGCACTAATAGCCTTAGCAGCAACAATCCTGGTATCCCATTTCTTGCTTCGAAGATACTAAGAAACCTGTGACATACCAGAAAGCGTCAGGTAAAAAGAAAATATCAAGGGAAAATTTGAAGAAGCTGATGAACTACAACATGGTCCTTCCATATGAAATATACCACAAAAGAATACACAAAAGGAAATTTTCTTTTCAATCAAAAATCAGGTTCAAATGTCTTAATGCATTACTACCTATAGAATGATAAAACCATTCAGACAATTTAGCACAAGGTGTGCTTATTAGGAGATCTAATGCAATCAAAAAACATAATGCCTTACTAGGAGCGCAAACTGTTTGATAGAATGCCTCATAAAAAGTGGTCTCAAAACTGCAATGATTGCAAGTTATGTGTGAAGGGTAGAGGAAGAGGGTAAAATAAACCCAAAAATAGAGTGCAAAAGAAACAAGAATAAAATAGAGGATGAACACAAAATTATATGTATTTGCATATATTTCAAAACATAAAAAAATGATAATATAAACAGAGCTGCTGCTCTTTGTTCACCCTAAAAAATAACCTATCGCAATCCCTTGTACTGTTTGCTGCTCAAAACAATTACAAAATCAAGATGTTGCTACAGCAGAGCATCCATCCATTTCATTCACAGACATTACATTCATAAAGGGCCTATTGTCACAACAATACTTGCAGCTCCCTCTTTTCAAGAACATACAGCTTTAAAACCACAAAACTGCTTGAAGACTATGTAAATGCCAAGTAAAAAGGAGGGATAAAAAAAACATCCTAATGCCAAGTCTTTTCTAGCATAGAGAAAATTTAAAAACAGAGATTATGTGTGCACAGTACAGTTGCATGTGAAAGAAGTATAAGACTTTTTTTCCATCGCTACTGAGAGAAGAATATGGTGGAGTGTGAAAATGTTATTGTGAAGTTAATGCGATGGGTAGCAGTTGGGAATAATTCTAACAATGAACAAGAGGTGGGTCTATTGAAAGGCTTTAGAAATTTTCAAACCAAGCAATTGACAAGTGAAAAGAAACCGCAAAACTTTTGTCTGTGACCTGCCTACCTCTACCAAAATGACAAATTTACGCCAGGGTGTGTAGATTCGTGGAGGAAGAAAAAAAGGACAATAAACAGCCATCCATGAAAAGAAAAACCCACGCCTTCATTAACAGATAACAACATATTCATTTTAGAATGAAATAAAACACAACAAATAAGGACATCGGCCATGTACAGGTTCCATATGCAAGACAGAATAAAACTCGCTAAAACCGTGGCCAGGAACTTACCTCAAGATTCAACAAAATTTGTACCACGCGTGTTAAGACTCCACAACCTTTGCCAACATCCACTCGGCCTGGATAAATGGCAGAGCTGTGGATATAACACACAAGAACAGCCAAAACCAGAGAGGAATAAACTCCAACTGTTGTATACTCCAGCATGTCCCTGCCATGATGCCTTGCCTTCTGAACCAAGCCAAACTAGTGCCTTCATTACTGCTCTGTTCTGTTTTCCCCTCTGATGAGGAAAACGCATGTCGAGGAAGATGCATGGGGAGGGAAAATGAGTGAGGAGAGGGAAATACAAAATTTATTTTAAAAAAGTATTTTCTTTATTGTCTTAATTTAAGACAATTAAAAAATTAAAAATATAATTTAAATATAAAATATATATTTAAGAAAAAAATTAATATTTTGTCTTAAATTAATGTCTTAAAATCCCTCTTTATGTACTAGTGACTTTTCAACAATTCAAGACTGGAGGATTTTTTACCTCTTACAAAACCCTTTTAAACAAAATAAAGTTGTTTCCATTTACAAAGTTTTTTTTCCCTTTTCACAGTACTCTTGGATTTTCTTTAGTTTTAGACTTTTAGTACTCCTTGTAGGATCATTATTTTCGCATGTCGCTTCAAGAGGCATTCCCAAGTACAAAATACCCTAATTACCCTCAATTGATTCAAGGTTTAAAGCATCTTTAAAACATTAATAAAGCATCGAGATACTGGAAAATAAAAAAACATAGAGAAGTAAAAAAAATTGGACACAACTGCTGATGCGAATTCCCTCTAAACAAAAAATAGGAAATAAGAGAGTTTGACTTCTAAATTCAATTGGACTACTTTTAGGGAGGAGGTCTATTCCAAGTATGGGTGCGTATTTATTTGTGAGTTTGAGAAAATGGTAAATCTTGAATAATCATATTATAGAAAATTTTGTATATGGATATGAATGATCATTATCAGGAATGCAAAAGACAGCTTGCACATATTTATCTATCAGCTAGCACACATTAAACTGTCTCTTTTCCTCTCAAAATAAACAATCTTTTTCACGTCTAGCTACATTATATTCATGTATTTGATTCAGCTGAAAAAATAAACCCTCGTAACGCAAAAAACCTAACAAGATTCACCCAAGATTTACCATACTAAGGAAAATAAACAATTATATTTCAATATAATTACTGCCAATTACATTGATGTAAAATAAAAAAATAAATAAAAGGGTAGCTCAGGAAGTACTCTCTATGAGCCAGTAGTTATTTATTCCTCTACATAAGAATATGATAAGACAATAAAACATTGAACAGTCTCTTAACAAGGCACTCTCTCTATTTGAAAACAATGTCTAAATGCTAAGGCTTTTTCGATAGCAACGTTTCCACGGTTCAAAGTCTTAAGGAAAATACAGTCTTCCCATAATAGTGATCGAACACCAAAGACGTTAAGGCTGTTTTGATAGCAACGTTTCCACTGTTCAAAGTCTTGGAAAATATAGTCTTCTGATAATAGTGATCGAACACCAAAGACGGAACATGTTTCAAGATGGCGAGGAGCAGTGTTGATGAATTTGTCAAGCAACGCTTCTCTGCCTTGATCTAAGCTTGGGCTATGCCAATGGAAGATTATCCTCACATGCTCTACTCCTCTCGGCAACGCATCCCATGCATTTACGTCAACAACCTTCTCAAACTCCTTCTCTGGCACACCATCCAACAACACCACAACGGGAGCGCGATGGAGTTCTCTCAACAGGGAAAAAGCACCCAGAAAAACAGGGCCCACAGGTTCGTGCATGTTGCTGGAATTGCCAAGAAAGGCGAGAGTTTGTATTGAGGGCATGGCCTTCACCAATTAAATATACTCTTTCATGCACCCTCTTGCATCAAAGGTAACATGTGCCAAAGTGACTTTGGGTAGCCTTGACCCTATAATTCTCAGCTTTGCTTCACCTATCCTAGCTTCTGCTGTGTGAGGTCATGCCATCCAAAAAAGGAAAAGAAGGCAAACTCTAATTCCAGTGGGGAGGTCAGCGTTGCATACGCGTCCAGCTACTCAATGCCCAATTTGAAGTGGAATCCGGCATGCTTGACACGGGGGCAGGCCTGCAGAAAGGTTGTGTGGACACGTGGCGGGTTGAATAGGGAATAGTGCCAATAATATTCCAGCCTGGGGCAGTTTCTCCCCACAATGTCTAACGTCACCAAGGCCTTGTGCGCTCCTCCTCTCACATATTCCAGCTGCGAGTCCACTTCCAGCCGTTGTAGCTGCTGCTGAGATGAAAGAAACTTGTGGAGGAAGTAACCATGCCCAAGGATGTCCACCACGCGCGGTGTTCCCGCATAGAGGTCGATTTCTGGGTGGGTGGAAAAGGAAAAGTATCCCAGAATGGCGTTCACTGTTTCCTCATTGTATTTGTGGTGGCTGTGAACATCATAGCAGAAACGGAGGCTCACAAGGCGGCTGCGTGAGAAGTGATTGATGAAGGGGTGGAGCATTCAACGAGTAAAGATCTAGGGTTAGACTTTAATGGCGCCCCTGCTCCTCTAAACTTAGATGTGTTACCGCAGGAACCTATGCATCATGCTTCCGCTTCTTTGGTGTCTCTGCCAGGCACCCAAAATTCAGCAAGTAAATAGATTTCTGTCCACTGGCCAGATTAATTTGAATTTTTTTGTTTTTTGATTCATGTTATTCTGAAAACTTTGTGTGCCTGCAGACGAAGGATCTGAAATGTGCAGCCCAAATAGGCTCGACCTCAAGAAATCGCCTTCTGAGAGTTGCAACCCTAACGGAAATGACGATGTGCAGGAGGATTTTACAGGCGAGAAAGGATTGTTGAGGATCAGAAATGAACAAGAGGACCATGTTGTTAAAAGGAGGCACAGATTGTCAGCAGAAGAGTCTGCTTATTTGGAAAAATGCTTCAAAGAGAACCCTAAAATTAAATACGTATGTGTACTTTTCACCATTTAATAACATTTTGTTTTATTGTATGTAACTTATCCCTTTCTTAATCGCATAGCCATCAAGGTTTTATATATAAACCCGGTAAAATATTTTCTTTTATTGTTGGGACTATAAGAACAGAAAATTCAATAGATGATAGACAATAACTTGTTTTTATTTGATACCCTTATCAGTCAAAGTTTTTTAATAGAGATTTTCATTTGCTTACTGTCATAAATTGTTTGATCTGCCGTTCCTCCTCAAAGATCTATATGCTGTTTGTTATATTTAGGCCACAGAAATTTACTTGTTAATGTTGACTCTGATTTACTTTCAGCTTTTTGTTTCAATCTATTAATTGTTACTTCTAGAATCCACCCAGATATTTAGAGAACCAACTGTTAAAAAGGATATTGATTTTAGGAGTAGATTTTAAGATCACCGCTAGAAATCATTTCCTACATATTGAAAATTAAAACCGAAATTGCTTTTACTAAATATTACAATCCACTCGTGATTATGATAGGTAATGTTCATGGTTTTGTTTGGTAGAGATCTGTTTTAATTCTTCAAATGTGTTTTGTGAAATAATGCAAGTCATTATGGAATGATGGAATATGAAGATAAATTACATAGATTATTTTGTACAAATATCATTCTTAAATTCATTTTGTTATTCAATATTTGAATACAAATTCATATTAATCTTTTCAGTATCATCATGTTGATATCTGAATACAAGTAAGAGGTATTTTTGACATAAAAATTTAAATGATGTTATAAGTTAACTGGGCTTAACTTTGGGGAATCCCAATGGTTAAGCATGTTTGAGTTGGAGTAGTACTGGAACGTGTGACCTCCAAAGAAGGCCCAATGCTTCACCTCTATCGCCTAGACACAATAAATGCTAACTGAACAATTCATTTTCATAAAAAGATAGATGCTTATGAATTACTATTTATAAAATATGCATCAATAAATCTGACTAAAAACCTATACAATTGAATCTCACAAACTGATGGTGATTACAATCTTTTATATCATACCTATAAAAGATGGATTAATAAGATCCTATCACTCAGTGGAACATTCTTTTAGTTGTTTAAAATATCTGTACATACAGTCTCTATATTTATTTTATTTTTGTTTTTGTGTTTACAAGCCGAAAGGAAGCCCTGGCCAGGCAGCTAAATATCAGCCCTCGACAGTTGCAAGTTTGGTTTCAAAATAGGAGGGCAAGGTAATAATCTCACCCATATACTAATTCATTTCATCATATATCATAGAGTTATGAGTAATACAATACCAATTTATTTTAATAAAACTTGCAGGGCCAAGTTGAAGAAAATCGAAATGGATGGTAATGTGTTGCAGAGAAACATCAAGAAATTAAGAAAGGAAAACAAGAGACTCAAGAAAGAGTTGAGAGAAATGAAGGCTCTGAAACAGGTAACGGAAACACCATCCGCATCGGACACTAGTTATATTAGGGAAATATCTTGCTTCATACTCTGAGTTCTTTTGAGCATTTTATTTTCTTCAGTTTGTTCAAGCGTATTGGTCTGTATTGGTTCTATGTTGGCGTAATTTATTTATATTTTATTTTTCAACACATTTAGGGTTTTCAAAGCTAATACTTTTTCCTATTCTAATTATTTTGTTTTTTTTGTTTTTTTGTATACTTACTTAAGGAGACTAAGGATGAACATGTTCCGCCATTGCTCAGCACAAAGGACTTCAGCAAGGATGAATTTGGAGCAGCAGATGTCCTTTCGATCCTTTTCAGGATGAAAGATCAATGGTGTAAGTTAAAAAAGTGTAATTTTTAAGTTAGAATGGAGTGAGTTCCATTCACTATTATATATGACACTATATGTTATAACATAATTGAGTGAGTAGTGTTTCATGATTGAAATGTATATTGTGATTGCAATTAATATATTTTGTTGGTTTACAAACACACGGCATTACACAACATGGAAAATAAAAGTAATGCAGGTGAAGCATTGGGCTTTCTTTGGAGGTCACACGTTCCAGTACTATGCTTGTTCAGTTAGCATTTATTGTGTCTAGGCGATAGAGGTGAAGCATTGGGCCTTCTTTGGAGGTCACACGTTCCAGTACTACTCCAACTCAAACATGCTTAACCATTGGGATTCCCCAAAGTTAAGCCCAATTAACTTATAACACCATTTAAATTTTTATGTCAAAAATACCTCTTACTTGTATTCAGATATCAACATGATGATACTGAAAAGATTAATATGAATTTGTATTCAAATATTGAATAACAAAATGAATTTAAGAATGATATTTGTACAAAATAATCTATGTAATTTATCTTCATATTCCTTCATTCCAGAATTACTTACATTATTTCACAAAACACATTTGAAGAATTAAAACAGATCTCTACCAAACAAAACCATGAACATTACCTATCATAATCACGAGTGGATTGTAATATTCAGTAAAAGAAATTTTGGTTTTAATTTTCAATATGTAGGAAATGATTTCCAACGGTGATCTTAAAATCTACCCCTAAAATCAATATCCTTTTTAACAGTTGGTTCTCTAAATATCTGGGTGGATTCTAGGTGGATTCTAGAAGTAACAATTAATAGATTGAAACAAAAAGCTGAAACTAAATTAGAGCCAACATTAATAAGTAAATTTTTGTGGCCTAAATATAACAAACAGCATATAGATCTTTGAGGAGGAACGACAGATCAAACAATTTATGACAGTAAGCAAATGAAAATCTCTATTAAAAAACTTTGACTGATAAAGGGTATCGAATAAAAACAAGTTACTGTCTATCATCTATTGAATCTTCTGTTCTTATAGTCCCAACAATAAAAGGAAATATTTTACCGGGTTTATATATAAAACTTTGATGGCTATGCGATTAAGAAAGGAATAAGTTACATACAATAAAACAAAATGTTATTAAATGGTGAAAAGTACACATACGTATTTAATTTTAGGGTTCTCTTTGAAGCATTTTTCCAAATAAGCAGACTCTTCTGCTGACAATCTGTGCCTCCTTTTAACAACATGGTCCTCTTGTTCATTTCTGATTCTCAACAATCCTTTCTCGCTCGCCTGTATAAACCTCCTGCACATCGTCATTTCCGTTAGGGTTGCAACTCTCAAAAGGCGCTTTCTTGAGGTCGAGCCTATTTGGGCTGCACATTTCGGATCTTCATCTACAGGCACACAATGTTTTCAGAATAACATGAATCAAAAAACAAAAAAAGTCAAATTAATCTGGCCAGTGGACAGAAATCTATTTACATGCATGAACTAAAGATAAGTGTTTGGGCAGCTTTAATCAAGTCCAGGCTAACTTTGCACAGTTGTCTACCTTCAGCAAACAACAAAAAGTATGGACCAAGGGATCATCAACAAAACAGAAATTTTCACAATCAGCCAACGACATTCCTAAAATTATCCAAATAACATGAACAGCTAACTAAACAACAAAGAGATCTAAACTAAACATCTAATATTGGAGAAGTGAATTAATTAACATAAGAGAACACAAGGAAATGCACCAAGTCAATGCTATTTCTCATAAATTTCAGCAGTATGCCTTTACAACAACTCAACTCTCCCTTTTGCAAATGAGGGGAGTGCTCTATTTATAGTTTTTCAAAAGTCAAATGAATGGCCAAGATTCATTACAGTTGTGTGGCCAAGATTCATTACAAAATAGGGTTTCACCTACCCCAAAATAGATTTACAATTAAAAAACATCTTTTGTCTCTTCCCTATTTTGTCATCTAGTGGATGACACTATTTTCCTTTTCGTCCTGTAGCTAATTGCTCTTTCTTTGGCTGTAGCTACTCTTCTGGGAGGTCTTCTTCCTTTGCTGGGCTATCTTGTTGCTCGTTGGAGGCTGCGTGTTCAATATGCTTGAGGATTACGGCCTGGAGCTTGTCGATCTCGAGGACTTCACATCTCAACGCCTGATAGCTCCATTCTTTGGCGTTTTCCTCCAGCCGCTTCCAGTCCTCATCATACTTTGAGCCCTGATCTCTAAACAGCTCTGATCTGTCGAAGGCACGGGCAGCGAAACTCATGAAGTCCGTTGTGATATCTCCGGCTGTCTCGTCCTTCATCTTTTCCTCAAAGTATGACCTGACCTTTCCTGCATCCAACTACACTATGGGCATATCATGGCCCGTCATCAACTTGAGGTATTCGGCGCATTCCGCCCCGATTTCTTTAATCCACTCGATATCCGGATCCATCCTGCTCTGGATTTGTTCCATCCTCTCCTTTCGGTTGATGAGGTGTCTGCACCATATATCTACCAACCAGTGATCCTCCTTCTTCAGTTCTAGCTTTTCTTCCCTCGTGCTTTCCGGCATTTGAAGGATGGCTTCAACCTTTGGGAAGGCAGAGTCGTAGATCGCCGGGAAGTTGGTGCAGAGTTTCTTCGTGCCTTCCAAGGATTGAATCAGGTCCAGGAACTTATTAGCTATTTGCACAGCCAAGTCGATCCCTACGTTTTCAACACTCGCAACCTGCTGGAACCAGTCCTCCATGGTCTTCTCCAAGTTTTTCCTCCTCTCTAGCTTATCTATTTGTTCCTTGGAGAGTAGCTGTGGTGTGGCTATAGAGGTAGTGGGGAGGTCGTCTATTGAAGACCACTACTGGATATAGTCGGTCAGGGCAGCAACCTGCGCCTTTAGCTCGTCTTTGGTGACCTTGTCCTGTTTAATCAAATGCACCACCGTGGCCACTGACTCCTCCAGATGTCCGACCTTCTGTTCCCTGGTTGCTGTCCCCAGATCAATAGTGGAGATGTTGTAGCTTACTCCAGCTTGACCAACAGTTGGCGTTGCTACTTGTGCAGCCCAGGAGCCAGAAGCGTCCATGGTTATCCAGGAACGGACCTTAGGCTTCTTCTCCTTCTTTGTTACGGTCAGGGATCGAGCCAAGATGGCTTCCAATCTCGACCTTGGGTCACTCAAAACAAGAGTAGTCTTTTTGAGCTGCTTTTCCAGCCAGTCGGGCATAACAGATTTGTCCTTCGGTGTATCATGGCTGCCTTCACCCATCTCAGTCAGAGGCAAGACTTCTACCACCTTTTCCTTTTCAAGCTCTTCCTTTTCCTTGGCAGCATCCTCCTCTTCATCAGAGTCTTGATAAAACACGAGGCTTTTGACGGGCAGCTTGGTGGATAATATCTTACTGGGATCCTATTCTTTTGTTGCCTCTTCTTCCTTCTTTTCTTCAATGGCCTTGGGTTCTAGGCTCTTCACAATGTGGGTCTCGGCCTCAGGTAAGTTCTTTTCAGGCTGCCCCTCTGGTGGCCATCCCTCTTCACCACGTAGTGACTGTTCTGCCTCTTCTCCAACATTTTTTAGCTACTGAGCTGACCCTTCCTCGACATCCTCATCAAATGTCTGAACAATATCCTTATCACCCGAGCCTTCCTCTTCATCCTTGCTCTCGGAGGAGCCCGTCTCCTCCTCCTCGTAGGCAACCTTGTCGATGGTTTTATAATCATATTTAGGTTGCTCATAATAATCATCAGCCTCCTCTTCAATAGGCTTTGAAGCCTCCTATTCCAGCTCTTCCAACTCTTTGGAAATTTGCATTGTGGCCTCTATGGCTGGCGGCCCTATTTGCGGTTGCGAAGGCTGAGATGTTGTGAGGGCCTGGGCCAGGGTTGCTTGGAGAGCAGGGTCCATTAAAAGCTGCAAGAGCTCAGGGGGGAGACTCTGTAGGTGCCGTGTAACAGCCTCGGGTATGGTGGAAAGGGGGACAGGCGATGGTATCGTTGCCACAGGCAGGGAGGTGATGGGTGACATGGTAGCAGTAGAGGAAGGGGAAGTGGTCATGCTCGAGGAAGAGTCAATATTGATTATGGACCCGGCCGGGGGCGAAGAGGCAAGGTGGACCGAAATGTCCACCGCCTGTGGAGATGAGGTGGCTGTGGCCTGAGAGGTGGGCAACACATCAGTCGGGGGAGGAAGGAGCAATGGAGGTTGTGCCTCTATTGTGATTACTGTCCTTTTAAGCTTCTTGGGAGATGAGCCTCCCGTATCCTTCGTTGCTTATGCTTTGGCGTCCCCAAACTGTGCTGTTTCTGCTTCTTTTCTCTTCTGGGACCTGGTGATGGGGGGAGACTTGGAAGTCTCACCAGCTGATGGGGAGGCAGCAACATCCTCCGTGGTGCTTGGCTTGCTCTTGAGTGCTTCGTATGTTAAAGCCACCCCTTGTAGCTTCAGTTGTGCTACCTATCCATCAACCCACTCCTTAGTGCGAGCTATAATTGGCTACGTGATAGTATCCAGGTCCTCGACCTCTTGCTCATCCCAGTCGATGGAGGGGATTGCCAGGTTGGCAACCGCAGGGTACCTTGGGTGCACAAGGGTGGACTCATCCTCGTTGAGCTGGTCTGGCACCAGAAATAGCTGTACCCTCGTCAAAAACTGTACTGTCATTCGCATGTAGTGTCTCTTGCGGACCTCCTTATCATCTCTACAATCTGCCCAGAAATCTTCAACATGGTACTGGTGGGCGTATGTCGGTCCTATCGCCTTCCTGACGTGGCCGTGGGGGTCCATTCGTGGGTGAGCCGTGTACCATTCAAGGTTATATTCTTTAAGTTCTTTTCTGAGTTGTCGGCGCATTGAGATGTCTGCAATCGATACTGGCCTTGGCCGAGGGTCATGGGATAGGGGATCCCTGCTACATGCTTCTGGCCGAAGACTGTTTGAATATGTTGGAGCTGTCGAGAAAACTCTAGGAGAATGATCCTATCGTTTGGGTATCTTGGCAACTTATTCGGCTATTCCGTGAATCCCTAAGCACGGATGTAAGTGAACTTGGGGAATTGGATGTATAAGAAGGCATACTCCTTCAAGAGTGCCCTGGCACTATGAGATACCCTTCTCTCGAAGTCCCCGGCTATCAATCTGATAATGTGGCCTATGAAGGCATCATTGACCCGGCGGTACTCCTTTTTGAAGTAGCGATACTTTAGCTGAGGGTACCGATCAAAAGGCTTAAGCCCTCGTTTGTGATCCCCATCCAGTGCCATGAAGAGTCCACTATATTGCCTCTGATTTGCCAAGGAGTACACCGGGTACAAGGTCATGTAGAACTTGTTGCTTTTCTTGACATTTACAAACTGCTCGTGGAAGTAGTTGCTGATGATGCTCCCCTAGTCAAATGAGATCTTAGTTTTCACATCCTCATTTCCTTGTATGATTTGCTCAATATAGTAAGCCATCCACTCCTGGAAGTAGGCGGCTGCTGGGAGGCCCATGACCCTGCTTAGCATAGTCACTAAGTCATGATAATCCTCGTGGAAGTCGCTGCGGAATAGCTCCTAGGGAACCTTTGCAGCACTGCCCCGTCTCTCCTTTAACCAGTAAATGTTAATTGACTTTTTATAGCCCAATGGATTGGCATCCCACGCCGCCTGACACTGCTCCAAAGTGGGGACTTGCATATGCGGGAACGTGGGAATGTGGAACGTTTTTGTGATTCCTGCCGGAGACATATCGGCAAGGATATTCCCTTCCTTGTCCACGATTGTTTTGGTATCTGTTTGGTAGGCTTCTCGGCAAACCATTACCAGTTCAGGTGCTATCAGAGAGGAAGGGAAGCCGGCAGCTTTGGCAATCCTGCTTTGGCGTATTAACCAGGCATTCTTTGTTTTAGGGTCAACCTTGACCCTCTGGGTGAACTCATCTATGTCCACCTGGCCTATATTGGTGCCTGAGATCTCTTTCCAGTCAGTCAAGACCTTTGACTGGAGCGGTTCACCTTGGAATTGAAACTTCATTTGGTCTTTATTGTCCTTTCCACGAGCGGCCCTTCCGGATTTCTTGCCCTTGTCATTTTCAGAGGAGGCCCCTGAAATTCCTTCAGCCGATTCCATATATACTGCAGGCAAAGGGCGAGGTCAGCACAAGAAAACACCAATAACGTTAATGTTAGTCCGCATTGTGAGCATATCATCTAAATAATGATTCCAATACATCATAAATTTAATCCTCAAATGATATTGATTTCATTTTAGGGCAATTGAGCAATCCGAGCCCAGAGGGCCGGACTTCCCTGGCAGGAATGCTACCAGGAAGGGAAAACACGACCGAAAGTTCCCGGAGACCCCCGTTGGTTAGATTTTGATGTTCTAAGAGACCCATGATGGAGAATGGCATGATTTAGGACGTGGGTCAACGTTAGATTTTCAATTTGAATCGATTTGGATCGATTTGGGGAGCTCTGGAGGTTTCAGGCCAGAAGGCAGTCAAGGGAAGGAAGCCGGCGGCGGCGGACATAAGACGGAAGTCCAGCGGCAGAAGCCCGGAGGCTGGAACCTAGGAAGCAAAAAGATGGACAATTACAGGTTTGGTTTAACAATTTTAGACAAGATGACACTTGGAGCACCGGGCCCCGGAGGCCGGGAGGACGCCAGCTGACGACCGCTACTTAATCTTTGATCATTTTGAATGGTGGCGGCGAGGAGAAAATCGGAGCCCGGAGGGCGGGGAGCCGACGGCGGTTCACCGCCGATGGACTTTGCAATGTGGCCCAGCGCTGACGGCGAGGTGAGGTTCAGGCTCCGGCCCATGGGAGGACGCAAGGGGACGGCCGTCGCGAAGTTATGACAACTCACGGGCGACGGCGGTGAAAGGCATCCTAGGACCCAGGAGGCGGAATAACGCGAGGTGCAGGCCGCCGGATGCATTTTGCGATTTTTTCAACGGCGGTGGCGAAAGACAGACCGGGACCCGGCAACCGGAGAGATGGGAGATGTTGGTCACCGCGAAGGGTTTCGGTAAGCTCGGGCGATGGCGGTGGCTAAAAGACCCCCGGAGCCCGTAGGTCGGGAAGCCGGCAGGGTTCCGCTGTGAGTGACGGTAGAACCATCATGGAGTTCCGAGGACGGAACTCCGGACGGCCGGGCCCGAAGGGTCACGGGGCAGCGAGGAGGACGCCGAAAGACGTCGGTCATGAGCTTCGGCAGAAAACTGGAAGCGATGGCCCGAGATCCAGGGTCCGAAGGCACAGAAGATGAATCAGAAAAACTCAACTTCCATGAAGGGCAAAAGCGACACAGGCGGACGGCGAAGGCCGGACCAGGACCCCGAGGGCGGGGAGCCGACAGAGGTTTGCCGCTGAGGTCATTTTAACATGGCAGAGTGCGAAAGGCACTCCGGGGATGGAATCCCGATGACTCGGGCCCGGTTAGGGAGGTGGCTGCCGGCATGCATTCATACGCGGAATGGAGCGGCGAAGGAGGGGGCCGGTCGCCCTACGTGAAGAACAACCACACAATGGGCGAGTTCCGGGCTGAGAGGGGGGATCATTGCGTTGAGTTTAGGAAATTTTGAGGACATGGGTTTGGATCGCGACGGGGTGATGTTCAATTTTATGCAATTTAATTCATTGTTCACTTTAACGAAACCCACAAAAAGATCAAAAATAGTGGGAGGGTGAACGAGGATGGCCTACCTCCAATTCGCTAAGCGAGAAGTCGATAGGATTCACCGGCAGGGTTGACGGAGCGACGTTGATGCTGATGATCGTGATGATGCAGATTGCAATGGGCTCCAGACGTTAGCTCTATCAATTCGCTCAAATTCGCAAAGTTAAAATGACATTAGGGACCACGGTTTATATACCCTATCGGTCATTAATGCTTGCATTTATTGCACGTACGTCAGCGCGAAAAGTTGGTGAGATTCAAATTCAAGTCGGCGGCGGTGGTGAAGACTTCAGGATCTGGCAGGCGGGAAGCCGTGCAACGACAGCCGCCGCAGAACTTTACGAGGACTTCGAACGGCGGTGGCGATGGGATGCTCGGATCCCGGGGGGTGGGAGGCCGAAGGGAGATCGCCGCCGAGGGCTTCGCTTAGCACTTTGAGGGCGGCGGTGAGCACAACCCGGGAGCCCGAGGGGCGGGCGGTCGCCGGAGGATCGCCGTCGCGGACGGCGATCCTGGGACAGAAGTCCGGACTCAGACTTCTAGAGCCCGGGGCCCGAAGGAGCAGTGGCCACGTGGGAAACCCTCGAAGAACTACGAATGGCAAATGACAGGGTGGGCCCCGGAGGGCTGAATAAACCCATTAGAATCAGGCCCGGGCCCGGAGGGGCCCAGGGCTGCCCCAGAGCCAGAAAGGCCCAAGGAACCCACGAGGCCCCGGAGGGCAGAAAAAACCAAAAGGGAGAACGTAGTCAATTTTATGATGAAACTTTAGGATAATATCGACCATGCAAAATGTCAAAAAAGAGGGGCACACAAAACGAGGCAGCCCTGAAAGACCCGAAAAGGCAAAAGAAAAGAGGGTCCCCGTTCCGAACGGGGTGTGTGTGCTGAGGGCACAACAAGTATTACGACTCAGAGATTTAGCGGCAACATAGTTTCTATCAAACTCTCAGAATACATCACAATAAATATTCATAATACAATGCTCTCATAAAATAGGGTTTCCTTCTAAGGTAAGTCAAGCTAATAAAATATCGGTCATCAGATATGAGACATAATGATGAATGGTCCAAAATTTGCAATAATAAAATATAAATTAAATTTTCCTTTCAAGGGTGCTACCCCCAAGCCCCTACCAGAGCATGCTACCCATGGTCCCCAATTGGGGGGATGATCCCCCCAGACCCCTTGTGAGGGGGATTCCCCCCACACCGCCCCTGTCATCCTTGGCTAAACAATACCTTGAGTATCAATAGTACCTATAGACACCTAAATTTGGACAATTAATTTATCCAAATTTATCCCCATTCATCTAAATATCATTTTATTTGCATTAATTAAATAATATTACTATTATTTAATTAATACCCTCAATCTTGTTAAATCCCTAAGGTATTTATTTAGTAATTAAATGCCTTATCTCTTTAAACCTCTTTTTCATCAAATGAATTAAATAAATATAACATTTATTTGATTCATCACATGTCACATATTTTTCTTAATCCTAACCTACCTCCTAATCTCATCATTAGGGATGTGCACATGTCTAATCCTTGATTAGGATGTTACATCCTCCAACTTTTGTAAGTTGGATTCTAATCCTTATTACCATCTAATTATCTTCTAATTATTGATTAGTTAAGTCTAATTAGTACCTTAGTCAACTCTCCCCATCCCCCAAGCAATTTTCAATTCCTTTTTATTCATCCAAGACTTCTCTCTTCCCCATGTAAATTTTTTTAATTCACATTTTTTCCTCTAAGGAATTTTCTCTTCCCCATGCATCTTATAGAATCTTTGACTTGTCACATCAAGTCACATGTGGACAAGTGCTTCCATTTTTGTAACTTTGTCTTGTCCATGAGATTCTTCCGAGCATGTGAATTTTTAATTCATATTTATTTTTCCAACTACTTTCCTCTTCCCCATGGAGATTTTTGAGGAATACTAAAATTCCTCTCATGTCACTTTCCAACCATTTGGGAACAAGAACTTTCCTTTTAAGAAAATATTTTCATCTCCCAATGTACTTTCAAGGTACATGTCCTTATTCCACCTCACTTACACATCATCACATCTTTTGCCACTTCACATTCCACATGTCAAGATGTGAGGACTTGTGAGTCCTCAACTCACTATAACCCTTCATCTTGGGCTTGTTGGATAAATCTCAACCATTGAATTATCTAGATAATTCAAATTCATCTATAAATACCCCCTCTTTTCTCTCATTAAGCGGGTTCATCATTTTTCTACCAAACTCTTGCCAATTTGACATTTGAGCCATACTTAGCCAATTTTCACACATTGCCTTCACCATAGCACTTGCATCCCATATTCATCTACTTTCAACCATCTTTGCATCCAATCTCACATCTTTTACCATTAAGTGGAGCATACACAACGTAAAAGATCAAAGGGCCAACCAAAAGAGCAACTTAGCAAGGTATAATTATTTCATCTACATTTGTTAAGTTAATGTTTTGCCCAATATTGAGGTGTTAGGTGTTTGTTTTTGTCTTTTTTACATATTTATTGTTGTTGCATATTTTAGGACAAGGATTTTCACTTGATCACATTTCTGACACACCCATTGGGATGATGTGAAAATTTGGTTTGAACCTTTAGTATCTCGCTAAGGTTCATGAATCACGCTTGTGATAGACTAGTCTTCACAATTTGGGCCTCACGTACCGGGTGTATATCAAAGAACCTCTAGCAACCTTGTTTATCCTAGAATAGAGGAATTTTTTAGCCATACCCATTCTACTAATCTTAGGATCATGCTACTTGAACTATTTTTTTGTGCAAAACCAGTGATTTTCTGTTTAGTCAAGTCAGCCTTATTCTTTGATTGTTGTTTGGTATGTTTTAGGTCCTTTGCCTTAGCCATTTTTTTGAAAATCAAGTTCAAACTTATTCAGGGGTGGACTTTCCCTTACAGTGGGGTGGACCTACCCTCTGTCTTAGTCCTGTTTTAGGCTGTTTCTATCAAATTTGTCCAAATTTTAGTCAAACAGGCATACCTGCCCATCCAGGGGAAGACTTGCCCTTTTCTAGGGGTGGACTTGACCTTTTCTAGGGGTAGACTTACCCCTTGAGCAGTTAGTTTTATCACCTGTTTCATCATTCTAAGCACCTATTTCATCATTTTTATCACTTGTTTCCCTGTTTTGAACATTCATGCATTCATTTGAAGAATGCATTCCTTGTACCAAAAATTCATCCCCTTGATATGAGAATCTATTTCCTCATTTCGTGTGCCTGTTTACCTGCTTCAAATAGCTATTTTTGTCTATTTTCACTACCAGGGGTGTACCCACCCTTAGAAGAGGTGTCCCTGCCCTTCCATGGGTGGACCCACCCTCCAGGAGCGGACCTAACCTATTCTAGGGGAGGATCTACCCTACAAAAAACTTTTTTGTCCTCCATTCAGTTGTACCATTTTCTCATTCTGAGTGACCATTCACCCATTCTGAACATTCGTTCCCCCTTTTTGAGAACTCGTTCACTCATTTCAAGTAAACTTTTATCCAATTTGAGCCCTCTTCTATCATTTTGAGCTCTCATTCAGCCATTTTGATCAATTGATTACTCGTTCTGAGTACTCGTTCATCCATTTCGAGCACTCATTCACTCATTTTGACTAATTGTTCATCTATTTTGAATCTTCATCACCTTATTACAAGAGTCATTCATCCATTCCAAGCACTCATTTATCCATTATGATCTTCCATCTCTTCGTTCTGAGAGTTGTTCATCCATTCTTAGTAGACATTTACTCATTCTGAGTAGTCATCTATCCCTCTCGATCATTCATTTAATTATTTTGAGTAATCATTCATTCATTTCAAACCTTCATCTTCTTGTTCTAAGAATCATTCATCTATTGTGAGCAATCATTTACTCATTTTGAGTGGTCATTCATCCCTCTCGATCATTCGTTTACTCATTTCGATTAATCATTCGTTCATTTTGAACCTTCATCTTCTTGTTCTGAGAATCATTCATCTATTGTGAGTAGTTGCTTACTCATTTTGAGTGGTCATTCATCCATCTCAATCATTCATTTACTCATTCCAATCATTCATTCATTAATTTTAAACCTTCATCTTCTCATTTTGAGAATCATTCACCTGTTTGAGCAATCGTATACTCATTTCAAGTAGTCATTCATCCCTCTCAATCATTTGTTCTGAGTAATATTTCATCTATTCCAAACCTCCTTCTCTCATTTTGAGTAGTTGTTCATCCATTTCTATCATTTATCTCCCCAATCAGATCATCGTCTTCCCCATCCAGATCCCTTGAACTTTGTTTAGGTTATGTGAATTGACCTAAGTGTCATCCCTCCTCTATCGTATCACCTCAAAATAACCATCCATATACCTCCTTCATCTACTCCATCCATCTTGCTTCCTTATGTCCTTCCACCCACTGTCTCTTTTTTGGGCCCTTATATCCCAAAATCACCTCCTCCATCTCATCCTATTCATCCTCTTATCCATTCATCACCTATTCATGTCATCCATCATAAACATCCCATTCGCATGTCCCCTAATTAGGATCAACAAAGGAACATACCTACACATCTTCCATCTACACGTAATCCTCATAATCCTACATCCATCGCTCCACATCATCCATCTCTTTGCACACATCCCATTGCTATCAAAAGAACTTTGGATGCTAAAGAAAAAATGTATAAATCCAAACATCTACATAAATCTAAAGCTCCCCATGTCCCCTCTAAAATACATTGTGAAGAAAAGAAAAATAAAATCCATAATCAAAATCAAACCCATTGGCCACACAGGCCCACCAAAGAAAAAATGAAAACAATGTGGATCCAAAAGAAAAAAGATGCAATGCCTTCAAATCAAGCATCCATAACAACATTCAAAGTTTCTAATCCAAAATCTAATCATACACCCCTTTCATCTCCTAAATCTGTTTTGGGTCTTTATGTCCCAAAATTAACCATCCCATCTCATCCATTATCCCCACATTCTCAATCCATTAATCTTCCTATCCTTACACATACACCACCACATATGCCAATTTTGGTTCTAAACTCACCTACCCCATCATTTTATCCATACCCTTTCCAGAATCCCATCTATTATCCCACATATCTTCCCCATCAAATACCTCTAATTCATCCTCTTGCATAATCCATTTATCCTAATAAGGTTGTACCAACATCCACCATTCACTTCGAACATGGGATCTCAATCCTCCATATGGAATTTGATGCTTGAGTCCTTCATCCATCTCTTTACCACATGCCTTCCACACCCACCCATCCACATTTTGTCAAAAAAGTCAAGGAAATCTTTAGAAAAAAAATAATGTAAAGAGAAATAATTCTTTCAATGGTGAAAACTTGGAAAATAAGTGCCTTCGATAAGTACCATGATTAAAACCTAAAAAATAGACATCATTCCTAAATCACCATCCGTCTTTTTCCTCAATTGGGGGAAGCTTCCTGATATGCATTCCCTCCATCCATGATGCTCCATGCTATGCTTCCAGCTATGCACCTGTCTTCTTGCTATACATCCTCTTCATTCATCCCTTCCATCCCACCTTTCTTCCACATCCTACCATCATATTCCATTTATCTCCCATCCCTCCATCCTTTTTGTGATCTTGATAAAAAAAATGGCACCTATATATGCATGCCTTGGACACCTCTTGGCATACATTACCTTCATCCATGCTCCATTGTATTCCTCAGTAACCCATCCTATCCTTTAGTTATCTCCTTTATCTTCCCATCCACTCATCTTGCATCCCTCCTGCCTCATGACACATGACATATTTAGAGTGGGTGCATTTATCTCCCTTTGTGGAATAGTCATTGGAGACATCATCCATCATAACAATCCTCTCTGTCTCCCAATCCTTATCTTCCTATCCATCCAATCCCTTTCATCTCCCCATCCTACTCTTCCTATCCACCCATCTTTCTTTTCTTATCCATTCATCCCTATCCTCATCCCATCTTGTAATCCCTTGTCATTGGTATCACTCCCTATGCAATCTGATGCTTCCTTTTCACATCTTTCAAATGTCTTATCACTTTTCATCATTCATCTCTCCATTATATCATCCTCCCAATTCATTTTGTTGATTTGGATAACTATCCCATCCCTGAGTTTCGTGTAATCCCCATCATCAATCCTATCCAATCTAACAAATCTATCTTGTCTCATCGTATCGATCCCATCTTTTTATCCATTTATCCTAGTCATCTCATCATCCCTTATCCATCATTTATCTTTGGGTCTTTTGTCGAACTATGTTTCCCTTGTGCTTTCACGTAGGCAAGTTCAATCCTTTGATCCACCCCTGGGGCTCCTTTTATCTATCTGGTATTTGTCATCCATCATCAATCTTCATCGTCCTCTTTCCGCTTTTATCCATGGTCAGTCTTTAGCCTTTTGTCGAACTATGAGGTATATGTGCTTTCACATAGGCAAGGATAATCTTTGATCGGCCTCCAAGCCCCTAGGTCTTTAGGGTGTGTCAGTCTCATTTCTTGCCTCTCTTGTGTCGTGTTGTCAAGCTAAGCCCTTATTTAGCCGATTCTTAACAAACAAGATTCGCTTGTATCAGCAAATCCAATCAGCTTTGAATATCCCATGTCATATCAATCTTCTAGTTTAGTATCCATCATCGGTCTTAACAGATGCATCCTTCCTAACAGACCTCATCAATCCCATCCATCCTCCCAATCCTATGGCAAAGGATGTTTGAACTTGATTGTGATATTTTGATACTTTTTTCCTTTTTTATCATTTGAGCTCCCTATCATCACTTTTCATGGTCGTCTCGATCCATCATATCATGGTGTGCTTTGACTAGTCAACATAGGGGTGTATCTTGATATTCTTGCTTTGTTGTTGTCTTCTCGGTTGTCCCACGTAGTACCCACCAAGACTCCCGCAGTCTTGTGTTACACTGGGCCATCCTCTTGTGCTTGTGGTTATTCCAATGCTTGGCTCGACCAAGGTCTTTGTGACTTTGGGGTTTTGGAATAGCCTTTTTGTCTATTGTGTTTGTTTTATGCATTAGACACTAATCCGCCTTGGTTCTTCATACCCTAGCATCTTGTGTCTTATGCTATAGTAAAAATTAGTGCTCCAAAGATGGAAAATTTCAATTAGGATTCCATTTCATCTCCCATTCCATCCTCTCATCTATCAAAAATGCCCCCTATCCATTCATCCTTCATCAATCTCCCTCCCCTCTTCATCCAATCTCTTATCATCATCTCTTCAATCTCTTATCCCCCATCACTTTTATCCTTTCATCCATCTCACATTTCAATCCCCTCCTCATCCATTCAATCTAGCACAACTCATCACATACTTAGTCTTGTTCCCAGCCTTGCTAGAAGCCTCGATCCAATCATCCTCATCATTGTCCTCATTAGGATGTATCTTTCCCTATCCTTTGGTGTTGTTTTAGGATGTATCCTTGCCTCATCAACAATGCTTTTTATTGGGATGTATCCTTCCCTATCCTCTTTTTGTTTTGGGATATATCCTTCCCTCATCAACAACACTTTCATCATCATCATCACGATATACTCTCCCCATCATCAAACCACTTTGGCTTGTGGTTTGACTGGGGAAACATCACCTTCGTCCTTGCATCCATTTATGCTTCTCAATCTCTTGTTGCCTTTCCATCCTTGCTTACCTATCCATTTGCATCACCTTCCTTATCTCCATTCTCATCGTCTCATCCATTTTGAGAGCACACCCATGTTCTCTTGAACTTGCATGTCCTCTCGAGGGGGCATCCTTCATCCCTAATCTTCATCTTCACCTCCATCATTCCTTCCTAGTCACTCTTTTGAATGACTAGGGCATCTTTCCCAATCTAACCATCTTCTTCTAGGTTATATGTTTTAATATTATTTTAAATTATGCTACTTCGTAACAGCATCTCAAAGAGGGGAAAAATGTAAATACTTAAATTTGGACACTTAATTTATCCAAATTTATCCCCTTTCATCTAAATATCATTTTATTTGCATTTTAATTAAATAATATTACTATTATTTAATTAATACCCTCAATCATGTCAAATACCTAAGGTATTTAGTTAATAATTAAATACCTTATCTGGGTATGTGCAGGATCATCATTGAAAAAATAGGCCCTTAAGTGGCAAAAAATTTAGAAAAATCAGTGTTAGGCAACTTGACGTAAAAATTTGAATAAGTTATCTATATTATTTCAAAAATATGTAAGAATAGAATCTGTAGAAAATTGAATGTAGTTTCTAAACTACTAGGTTTATTTAAAAATAAATAAAATCTATTTGGTGAAAATTTGAAATTTCAATGTAGTAGTACTTAAATTTCAGGGAAAAAATTAAGTAGGTGTCTGTCTAACCACCCTAACCATAATAAAATGATAATAATTTTTAACAATATTTTATATATAAGTAGAGGACTCATGCCTAGTTGTGATGCATATCTTTTTGTAATTTTTTTCCAAGTAAATAATTAATTATGAATTTTTTATTACAACTTTTAAAAAATATAAAACTCGTATGTCTGACCACCTTAAATTGGTCAAAAATTCATGAAATTTAATTTTTCTTTTTTAATCCTATAGTATGTGAAGTATAGAATGTGACGCATGTTTCAAATTCAAAAAATGTGATACCCTTTGAAAGTTAT
The DNA here is from genome assembly GCA_007258455.2 of Sequoia sempervirens. NCBI lineage: Eukaryota > Viridiplantae > Streptophyta > Pinopsida > Cupressales > Cupressaceae > Sequoia > Sequoia sempervirens. The sequence goes on from VDFB02167995.1 coordinate 63,064, forward strand.
AGATATTTTTAATCACCTATCGATCAGGACTTTAGTCATAATTCTAATAGAAAATGAATAATAATTATTTATTAAATTCAAATTAAGGAATAATTTATATTGGTAGAAAGCTGAGAATCTCCTCTAAAAACTTTTTTCCTTTCATCAATTTTAGGTAAAAAAAAAGTCATCAGCGACATACCCTATAAATATCCATAATATTGCCACTTTTTGGGCCATCATGATCCTGCACATACCCATCTCTTTAGTTCATTTATTTAATTTCTCACATGTCACATCTTTTTTTTAATCCTAACACACCTCCTAATCTCATCATTAGGGATGTGCACATACCTAATCCTTGATTAGGATGTGTCACATCCTCCAACTTTTGTAAGTTGGTTTTTAATCCCCATTACCATCTAATTATCTTCTAATTATTTATTAGTTAAGTCTAATTAGTACCTTGGTCAACTCTCCCTATCCCCCAAGGAATTTTTAATTCTTTTTTATTCATCTAAGACTTATCTCTTCCCCATGTGAAATTTTTTAATTCACATTTATTCCTCCAAGGAATCTTCTCTTCCCCATGCATCTTCTAGAATCTTTGACTTGTCACATCATGTCATATGTGGACAAGTGCTTCCCTTTTTGGAACTTTGTCTTGTCCATGAGATTCTTCCAAAAATGTGAATTTTAATTCACATTTATTTTCCCAACTACTTTACTCTTCCCCATGAAGATTTTTGAGGAATACTAAAATTCCTCTTATGTCACTTTCCAATCATTTGGGAACAAAAACTTTTCTTTTAAGAAAATCTTCTCATATCCCAATGTATTTTCAAAGTACATGTCATTATTCCACCTCACTTACACAACATCACATCCTTAGCCACTTCACATTCCACATGTCAAGATGTGAGGGCTTGTGAGTCCTCAACTCACCATAGCCCTTCATCTTGGCCTTGTTGGATAAATCTCAACTATTGAATTCTCTAGATAAGTGAAATTCTTTTATAAATACCCCCTCTTTTCTCTCATTAAAGGGGTTCATGATTTTGCTACCAAACTCTTTCCAATTTGACATTTGAGCCATACTTAACCAATTTTCTCACTTTGTCTTCACAATAGCATTTGCATCCCATCTCACATCTTTTGCCATCAAGAGGAGCATACACAACATCAAAGATCAAAGCGCCAACCAAAGGAGCAATTTACAAGTGTATAATCATTTCATTTGCATTTGTTAAGTTAACGTTTTGCCTAATCTTGAGGTGTTAGGTGTTTGTTTTGTATTTTTGGCATATTTGTTGTTGTTGCATATTTTAGGACAAGGATTTTCACCTTATCACAATACCTTATGTAATTGCAAGGTTGAGACACATTTTCTCAACACTCTCCTCATTTCTAGAATTGAAATTTGTTTTCCTATTTCTCATTTTTTAGAATTCATATCAGAGGGCTGCATTCTCATAGCTTACATAGCTACATCATTGCATCACATTAAAAATACAAAATAATCATCCAAATAATCCAAATCCAGAATTGATTGCTTCACCTTTTAAGTTGTAATTCAATCACATATCCTTGCCAATCTGGATTCCCAATGTTTTCTTAAAAAAAATGATATTAGTGATCTAGGATCACCTTTTCAATGAAAATTTGATAAAAGATGAATGTGAGACCAATATACAAAGCTACCAAGAGTAAATAAGTAACAAAGGGAGGATATCGCAAAATATAAAAATGAGGCAAATAACTAATATGGACAAGAGATTGGTTCTATTTTTTTTCCACTACCTATAAGATGCATATAGACAAGGGATATTGAGATAAAATATGAGCCATAGATTCCTCATTATCACCATAGAGATTAGATGTCTTTTTTATAAACAATATTATTCAATTTTTTTTATTTTATCTCCTAAACTTTTCCATGTTTATGTTATTTTTAAGAACTATACTATTAGTTTCCATATATTACCATTTATTGAATAAATTAGTAATATAATTCTTTTTTAGGATCTAATATACGTGAAATGAAATTTATTTGTGACAAGATTTTTGAATATACATTTAGTAATTATTTTTAGACTAAAATGGGAGATTAGTAAAAATTAATTCACTCTTATTATGTTTCTTCATATTTTGAAATAGAAGTGATACAACATGCATTTGAGAGCAATGTATTTAATAGTAGTAAGGTTACATAGCCAAAAATAATATATTATAAATTAATATTTCAAATAAGAATGACATTGTATAATTTCTTAATATACAACTATAAAAGAGGTTTTATTATAGAATTTTTATTAAAAAATTAATACTTTAATCACAGTGCAATAAAAATTGACCTTAGACTTAAGAGTGAAATATAGAAAACTAAAATATAGAATATATTTCCAAGAACTTAATAGTTAAAATGTAGAGCTATATGAAACTAAATACTTGTAAAAAAATTTAAACAAATAATTTCAATTAATTTCATTAACAATATTCTACTCAAGCCCAACATCCTTGTGCATCCTACAACAATCTTATGACACCCAAATCAAGGATATTGTGATAATATATTGAGAAACACAAATTTTAGTGTATATCATGAAAAGAAATTAAATAAATGACCTACACGCAAACCACCTCATCTTCTAGGTCACCTTACACCATTAAAATGGACCTTATAAGTACTATTCACCTTTACAAAACTAAAAAAAATTAGTGATATATATTGTGAGATTTAATTCTAAATACTTGTATGTAAATCACAACTTATGGATTAAAAAATGACAACAATATTTTTTAATGTTTGTATTATATTAATATTGTATAATATTGGATTTTCATTATAAACAAATAGTAAAATTTCAAATACATATAAAACAAATTGTGCATTAAAAAAGATAAGTCTATGAATTATATTTAAATTGCTTGGTTATTATATTTAACATAGATTTTTATATAAAGTGTCTTTAGACAACTACATAATTTACTTGAAAGATTCATGTCATTAAAACCTATGAATTTGTCTTTCTTCTGGTTATATTTGATAATACTTCAAAATATAATTCTTCATATATTTAGCAATGATGAGCAATGTTAATTTACTATAATACATTCAAGGTTGTACCTTTCTTAGAGAATCATCAAAAACATTGTAAATTACTACACCCAATATTTTTTTATAATAGACAACACTTAAAAACAACTATCAAATCATCAATAGACATAATAGTTGGAGTCTATTACCCAAATATTATATTAAATAAATCTAAAAACATAAAATATAAAATGTGTGGCTGATAGAAAGATAAATATTTGTAATTGTATTAGAAAACTTGAATAAAAACTAGCAGTCACATGCACAGGCATGCAATGATCAGTCGGATCCACTACAAATGATGCAACCAGAAACAATATACTTTCCCGTGCCATCGAACAACAACACTAGGATGCATTAACCCTCACGTGAGAAAACACTTATCGTTCATCTTCATCTTTTGCGTATTGAGGCAACCACCCCGGGAAACTCATCCGATGTGGAAAAATTTGTTTCACGATTAGGCTAGCAAAAATCCCAATGGACATTTGACACAAATAGCCTATCAGCTAATAAAAAAAATTCCATATCAGCTAATAAAAAGACTAACCTCCACTTTGATGTCCAAGCATTATTGGAGCTCGATGCGGTGAACGGAAAAAAGATGGCATCTTGTAATAATGAGGAAGGTACGAGTCATGAATAGAAAAATTAGAAGATATAATGTGGCCGAGAGGATCCAACTGATAAATTATTTTCTTTGGCATGCTTTGTGGGTCCTGAGAAGCAAAGGAACTATCTGGAACAGGTTTTCTGTCTATAACAATATTCAAACTAATATCTCTAAAATGGGTAGGGAACAGAAGAGGGTTGAACCTACCAGCTTTGAATCACACACCAAGAATGCCAAAGCTTGGAGTAAAATAAGAAGGGGTGGCTTACTTCCATTCATTGAGAAACTCCATGGCCCTAAGGAGAAGATTACAGATTTCTTTGAGAAGAATTGCAATAATGGGGAGGTTCTCCTCTTTGGGAGGAAAGTTCAGATTGATGAAGCTTTAATTGCGGAGGTGACTGGCATTCCGATGGAATAGCATAATTTTTTTTAGACCAGGAAATTCTTTGACGAAGCTATGTTGAGGTTCCCTAATTCTGAAACGGAGAAGCAAAAGCTTGTCAAGACGATGAATAGTTACTATGAAGCGGACACTATAAAAGCATTATGGAGAAAAGTGTTAAGGGTTATCATGGAGTACATCACTCTCGATGGCCGCTTCACTAGGGTTTATGGATATCACTTCATGTTGCTCAATCACTTCTAGCATAAGGTGCGTGTCTCTACCCTCTTCTTCCTCTATTCCCTTAGAAATAGCTTTTCTGATCACAGTAGAAGCCCTAAAAGATACTCGATTCTTCACACAGGTCTTTTAAGGCTCATTTATGAGCACTTTCAGAATATGCCTGCCCTTCCAAACCCCATAGCCCCTTTGGAGCTTGATGAATATGATACTGAGCATAGCATTTCTGACACCAAAGCTTCCCCTGTCTATGTTAAGAGCTCTTTGCCTCCTCTGCCCCCCCTTCTGCCTCTAGCCGCTCCCCTCAACCTTCTGGCGCCTGCTCTGTTCCTGTCTCTAGCCACACTAACCCTAATGCCAAAGTGGCGGGCTCTAGCTCTCTGGTTAGTAAGCTTGTTTCCTACCCCGATGATTCCCCTGTTCTTTCTGCTAAGGCGCACGGGGTTAGTCTTGAGGACTCCCACGTTCCCTAGAATATTTAATAGGAGAACTATAGCCCCCCGAGAGGTGCGAAGTCGGTGATTTTTGGGGTCTATTCTGAATGTGAGCCCCATTTTGACTTCGTTGGAAAAGCTAAGAGCTGCTCTCAGAACCAGTTGAACTCTGCCAAATGGGTTTTTCATGAAATAAGTGAGCTGAAAAATAAAAATTTGTCTCTTCATAGCAAGCTGAAGGAAATTGAAGCCAAAGTTGCAGGGTTTATTCAGCTCGAAACGGAGAAGCATAACAATGTGAAGGATATTACTCAAAAGGACAGCACAATCAAAATTGATATTGAAAAAATCAAAGGAACCATAAAAAAATTGCTGAGCAAATCTGTAGAATTGCCAGACATAACTCTGTTATCATCAAGGCAATGATCGAAAGACTGGAGAAAACCCAGAAGAGAGCTCTGATTGTCGACCTTGATCAGGAGAAAGACCAGGATGAGGAGGCAGGAATCTCTAAACGTACCAGATCAAGCATGAAAAGGAAATCCCTGACCACCCCAAATATGACTTAGATTTTTATGGAGGGGGTTCAGGAAATGGCAGACTTAGAAGAGGTTGTCAACGAGCTTATGAATTCTATGAATTAGCTGTGGCCAGGCCCATCTTTGTCTGATTGCTGGTTGTTTTAGGGTTTCTTTGAGGATTTTTGTTGCTGCCTGCTTATGCTGGTTTTTATCTTTCTGGCATTTTTTTGTTTTTCAGACCTCTATTTTGGTATTTTCCTGTAATGTTACTTCGCAGTTTCGGGTCCTTGTAAAACCCGTTTATCCCCGTTTTATCAAAAAAAATTCCATATCTATATTTAATTATATTTAAAATTAAAACTAGCAATCACACCTTTGGTGTGCAATGGGTATGCTAAAGAGGTGTGGAAGGTCAGTTAGGATAATAGTGATAGTTTTTCCATACATTTTTGTAGTACACGAGGTCAATTGGTAGGCCATTTAGCAAATGATGTTTGCAACAAAGATCTCAATGGAGAAGTGATAGCTTCAAATCAACTATGCATCTGCTAACATGGATCTAAACACGATTGAAACAAAACCTTAGAATCAAAAAGTTAACTAGGCTCCATGATCAACAAGGTCATGTCATGTTTGCAATACAAAAACATGGAGAGAGGAGAGAGAGGGATAGAATGAGGGAAGAGAGAGGGCTAAGGAGATAGAGATAGGGGATAGAAGTGAAGATGGAGATGGAGGAAAGAGATATGAAGAGGAGAGGGAGAGATAAAGAGAGGGGGATAGATAGAGTTGTATTTATTAATAGAGGGTGATGAATATAAGCCACTAATGTCTTAATTCTAGTAGGGGGGGAATAGGTAGTGAATGCAAGTTAATTTTGTTTAATAATTTTTGTTTGACTTTTGTAGTTTGTAGTCTTTTTAACCCTTCGTCTTTCTTGATTAAAATTATTGGTAAAGTTTTTGGATTATCTTACACTTTATAAGTCGTATTTGTCTTACCTCACCAATGTCTTAATAAATACTTCAACTTACTAAACATAAATATGTGTGTTGATACTCGTACATTTCAATATCAACACCTCTACAAAGAACCAACATAGGAAATCCTACAAGTTTGGCCCCTTAAAGTGCAAGACAACTTCCAAGTTTGAAAGGTTGGTTCCTTCTTTATTACAACTAAATCCAATTGAATGAAAAAAGATAGAAAGAATTAAAAGTAAACAATTGAAGTGAAACATAAGTGATGCACCAAAATATATAATTCTTCCACTTACACATGGAATCTTTGCACTAAACTCATTAGTCAACATAGATTAAATAAACATAATTGTAGTTCAAATTAAAATAAAATAGATTATTTTGGATTCCTAATACAATTCATTAGTTGACATAAATCTAGATAAACACAATTGTCACAATGTAAAAGGTGAATATATTTATTAATCATATTAGAAAAGGATTGATAAAATCACTATCATTGCATTCAATTAATTTAAATTTGTATACATTTGAATACTACAAAGGCTAGTAGATTTTTGAAGTCATAAATTAAGGCTACCCTAGTCTTACAAGTGAAAAATATGAAAAAGGTCTACATATAAGACTTTTACAAGAACAAGTCCCCATATTACCTAAAAAATGTGCCCACAACTCTTAATTAGCTAATAGACTACATATAGTGTGAGATTTCAGAAACAAGTCGCACACATGCAAGCCACGGTTGAGTCATCAGAAAACACGTTTTAGCTATTGTTTAATGGTAAACTAGTTTCCATTTAATGGTAAAAGCCTCCAAAATCTCACTTATCACATAAAAGTAGATAAATACTAAATTCCCAATTGGATGTGAACATTATATTTCCATTTGCAATGTTTTTTCTTCAATTTGATGGCAACTTTCTTGTTTTTCCATTTTCATTAGTTTATGTTTTAAACCTGTATGTAAATATTTCAAAATCAGATAATACTTAATTTCTTTAGGGAAAAAATCTAGATTTGTCTAAGTTTATTTCATTCCATTATTTAGCACTTACTATTAATTGTTTAATCCAATAACATAAAACAAGAATTTGCAGAACATGGTATGGACACGCCTCTATGCACAAACACATACTCTTTAACATATTTACATATAATTTTCTATTAACGTAATCCTTGAACCTCCTTGTAGTTCAAGTGCTAGCTATACAAGAAAAAGTGCAGAAACAATTCAAATTGTCCTACCAACTCTTCCATAGTGAATCATAGCCTTCACATGAAAGTGAGTGAGCAACAACTGTGTTGTCTATGCTGGATCCACCCGGGCCATAATCACACCTTCACTATGACTAATCTAATCTTCACAGCAAAGGGTAAGACATATTTATTAATGTTAAATGAGTTGTTTACCGTTCCACTTCTACTCAATACTACAATAGTCCTGTGCCCTTTAACATCTCCCACATGGAACATTCAAACTGTAGAAGAGTATCTAAAAGCAGTTAATACTTATCAATAGATTGATAACAACGATGGAAAAAGCAGAAAATATTGTACTAATGCTTATCATGAACGCCCACGATTTTCCACTCGAAGGAGTTTTATTAAATAAATTAATCACCATTAATCCCCCAATTTTGTACGGTATGGCTTGAAATGTTTTTCAAGGTCCCTAACCATGGTATTAGCAAGATCAAAATTTATTACAATGAATGTCTATGATGGTTTCAAATTTCTGGAAGATCATTTGCCATTTTCAGATCGATGACTACCTCGTTATGGTTGCTCTGAGGCGCAAAATTCAAATAGAAATGTAACTTGATATGAGAATAGGAATAAAGATTTCTTTACTTATGTATCTAAAAAATATAATAAATAAATTCAATGATGGACAAAAGAGTGCTAAAAAATATATAAGATTGAAGTTTGTACAGGAAACATCACACCTATAAAACCATAAAAAAATAAAAATAATTATAAAAAATAATACAAAAGATACACTAAGAACATATAGAACGGCAAAGTTAATAACTGATTTTTCCTTAGATAAAAAATACCAAGACTGTCAATTCCTAAATATCTGTTTGAATAACAAAGCTAAAAGAGAAAGGAACCTTGATCCATAACAATTGATTTATCCCCATGCAGGAAATGCCAGACCTATCATATAAAAAAAAAAAGCTAAAGAAAAAACAGGGAACCTTTGTCCACTCTACACACAATCGACGGCTCTTCCTGCCAAATTCTTTTTTCTCCATCCCTCTGATGGCATCCTCCGTATCACGCAATCTAAGCTTAGTGTACATATCCTTTGTATCCAGACTGGCACGACATATACGTTCAAAGACTCATAAATAATAAGAGGAACCCGCAATGTCAATAAAGAAAAAATACTGACTTAATAATTCTTCCTGTTGTATACGTTGTTGCTGCAGCCTTTCTTGATAATGCCTTCTAAGAATGTTTTGAAAAGCATCTAAGTTATCCCCAAGAATAGCCTGTGTGAATTCTTGATCTTTCTGCAAAATTTTGTGTCAAAAAAGGAAACAAGAATAAAATCAAAAGATCAAATTTCTTTCCAACTTCCCATTTTATGGCCGCTTCAAACTAAACAAAATACCATACACAAACCTCAAGGACAGAAAATCTCTATGCGGTTCATACAGTACGTGCATAGTCTCTTGAGTTTTACTAAAATGATATGATTTTAGAATTGGCATTATAGGCTGACTCAAAATGCACCCAAACTGACCCAGAAAAGTATACTTCTCTGTGAACATTACAGAAAACAGGTTTTTGAAGTCTAATGCTAAAAACAGTCTCTAAAAAGTGTTGAATTCAACATTAAGAAGAAACTAAATGTCATATCAAATTGGTGATGAACGTATTTAATGAGACACTCTCCATTATTCAAAGACCTTACAGAAATCAATTCGTAAGGATCTTATGCCTACCAAACAGGTAAACATATAGTCATTAATTTTATAGAAGGAAATTTTCTCTTGAAAAAAATGTCAATTAGATCCACGAAATGCACAAAACAATTACGAAATGTGGAACATTAGGATAGCCCAGAAAACAACTAAATTTAACACCGCAAGAAAACATGGTGAAAATTTTACTTTAATATCAATTCATATCTACAATAATGTACTTAAAAATTAAAATTATAATCAAAATCAATACAGTTCAAGCATAACAACTGGTAGCAGTACTAGAGACAATTAGCCTGCAACATACACAAGCTATTTAGAAGAACTCTAACCAGAAAAGGATTCCAATGCCGACCAGCTTCATCTATCTTCATCCTCCATATGCATTAAGTAGAAAGGTTCCCAGACTTCAACACTAGATCAAATCTTCTAATATTAATAATACTAAGAATAGAAAAACAATGGAAACCACATGAAAAGAGCTCAAACATCTGAATTTACTGGCATGTCATTGGTTATAGTATTTTCAGTTGTTTGTCAAGCCTATGACCATTGTGCAGCCATAAATCTCTGTGCTTGTTTTAGCCTAAATCCATGAGTGTATGCATATAAAACACATATCTGAGAGTACTTTTGCAGCAAAATTCAAAACAATTTGTTGACCAAAATTGGTTTTTTCGAGATTGTATTTGTTTGGCTCTTTGCAATTACCCGCTCTTAAATTTTTACATGGCTGGGCAAAAATGTGCAAAATAAAGTGTTATAAAGTAAAGTTAGAATAACACAATATTTTCCAGCAGTAGCTTGAGAATGGATTTAACAATGACAGACTTCTACCAAGCGAAGCAGGTGTGGATTGAAACATCTGATCCTAATTAGCATAAATTAAGATACACTTCAAATATAGTACCAAGCAAACAAATATATTCTGCATCAATGATATGAAATTTGAAGACAATGCCAGACTTGTACCAAGCGAAGCAGGCATAGATTGAAACATGTGATCCTAATTATCAGGTATTAAGATACACTTCAAATATAGTACCAGGCAAAGAAATATATTCTGCAACCAATGATATGAAATTTGAAAAAATGGACAAGAAGATAAGTTCACACATGTAGGTGTCTGCGCTTTGGCTTATTCAATCAAAGAAGCATTGAAGACAGGCCAAATACACATCAACATTTACAATGGATTGGTAAACTGTAGAACTCACCCATGAAGTTGCTTAAAGAATAATTGATGTGTAGAAATTAGATAACATAATCTTATACTTTACCTAACGCAACTGACTCAAGAGGTGAGGATCATTTCGAATGTGCTGCTGCAGGGCTCTAGGATTCACTGCTGAGCCATCTGGGTTTAGTCCTAAGTCATTTGTTCCTGTCCTGAATATGAAATTCAATTTCAATAAGACACAAGGCATCAAGAATAAACTTGAATACACCCATATCCAATGAAATTTACATGATTATGTCACATTAGACATAAAACAGAATTTAATAAATAGTCCACACTAATTTTTTCTTATCCCACAAATTCTGTTCAACTTCCATACCACTGCCCTCCAACTCGTAGGCATAAGTGCAGATCTTTTTAATTCATTAAATCGGGAAGTTCAATGGAAAAAAATAGAATACTATTACTCTTCTAATGGAAATGAGTCAAGATCCAGACTTCTCTCACTAATTTGGAAACGAATGTGTATAAACATGCTCTTGTTTGCATGCTGCAGAAGAAATTGTAATTCTAAAAATAGATTGAGCATAAAACATCTTGTCACTTTCATTAATAAACTATGTCTCAATTTCTTATTCCTAGGTTAAAGTAAAGAAGCCTTTGTGGTTGTAATAATTCATACAATTTATCTCTGATCCAGAACTCCAGAATCAGTCCAGGGCTACATTGCCTGAAAAAGGACTTTTGTTGACTGGGAATCACCAATTTTTCTGGGACCCCAGCTTAAGATCATCCTAGACACATCCGTACATTAAAAATATGTAAAACAATATGAAAGTTAACCAAAACACTAGTTTTATTCACATAATCAGCATTAAACAAAACATTACATAGTTTATAATTCAAAATATGATCTTAGTCTGGCAAGAGTCAGAGTTATGTACTTTTTTTATTTGCCAAGTCCACCATTGAACTGCCACCTTTCTTGTTTATTAATGTTTTTACAAACTACTGTTTTAGTTGATTTTATATTTTGTTAAAGTAACATAATAATCTGTTATAAATGTTCTAAGAAATCTTGTAGTGTTGCTACCCTGCAAGTATAAGATTTAGGCGGGCCATGATTCCAAATTTCCATGAATAATGATTGCTGCTGTTGATGAATTCCATCTATATGCAGATGATAAGGTAACCTTAATTGCAAGCACTTACATTATTTGAAAAAAAAGGTTCCATTGACGACTACTTTTAACACAAGATGTAATCTGTATATATCCTTTGTAAGGGCAAAACATAAAGGTTTCGTACAAATTTTGTAATATTAAAAGTGACCCAATACTTGCTGCATCAAAGGAATATTCAATGTAACATCTTGTTAGAACTATCTAGTAATTTCTACCACCGTCTGCATTAAATCCTCCAACTGCACCACCGTCCACAATAAATCCTCCATCCACAAATATCGACAGTCAACGATCACGGTTGTCTTCCACTGTCTGCATTAAAACACTTCATCTAGAATGTCTGCGATAAGAGGCAAGAAAGAAATGTGAGCAAATTTCTGGAGACTTCTGTATTGTTCTAACACCTCTATAAATGGAGGGAGATGTAATCATTTTGTTCAAGGCAATAAAAATCAAGTTTCTTGTGCCGTAGCACATGTGTCTGGTTTTGCCTTCATGTTTGTTTCTTCTGTCTCTGCCCACCCTAACAGTGGTATCAGAGATAGGATCGTTTGTATGCTACCAAGGAGTTTGCAGCAAGTTTGAAGCCGTTGCCATAAGAAATCAGAGCTAAGTTGGTGATTGTGCTAAGTTGTGAGGATCACTGCAGATCGTAGATTTCAGCCAAAGACAGCGCAGAAAGCTAAAAGGGAGATCGATGTTTTAAGCCACAGATTTGAAGGTTGCTTACACAATGTGCTTGTGAGTTGCTGATTGGTAGAAAAGAATACAAGGAGCTGCTGCTGGAGATTTTAAACCGCTGAAGCCAATTTAAGGAGTCGCCTGTGAAGAAAAAACCGCAGCTGGAGTTATTATTTTTTCTTGCAGTTCTTAAGGAAGCCGTGGAAGAAGTTTTGATTGTTGCACAGATGCACCACAGTTTTTTTGAAGGAGCCGAAGCTCTAAGGAGGCCAATTTAAAAGAGTTTGTTGAAAAGATCATTTAAGGATCCTGTCACTATTTGTGACAGATGTAAGGAGGAAGTTTAGCAAGATTTTGGAGGTGATCCTGTCACCACTTGTGACAGACGTCAAGAGCTAAATTAAGGAGGAGATCTTGTCACCATTTGTGTGACAGACGAAAGGTTTGGTTATGGCATCTGGTAACTTTCAATATCTTATTCCAATATTTTCTGGCAAGAATTATGATAATTGGGCTTTTAGAATGAAGTTGACATTTGATTCATATGAGTTATCGGACATAGTTAGAAATGGTTATACTGAACCACAATATGAGTCTACTTTGAGTGATGATGAAAAGAAAAAGCTAGATGAAAATAGGAAAAAGAATAGAAGGGCTTTACAGAGAATTGGACAAGCATTGGATGATTCAGTTGTTGGAAGGATTAAGAAGCCACTTCAGCCAAGCAAGAATGGGACATCTTAGAGACGACATATTAAGGTACAAATACGGTAAAAGTTGCTAAACTACAAGCACTTAGAAGAGAATTTGAAAACTTGCAAATGAAAGAATCTGAGTCAATAGATCAATTTATATATTGTGTTACGGATTTGGTTAATCAAATAAGGCAAAATGGTGATGAGCTAACAGATCAAAAGATTGTAGAAAAGGTTTTAAGAAGCTTTCCTAGGAAATTTGATGTAATTTTTGTGGTAATTGAGGAATCTAAGGATTTGACTACATATTCTATGGATGAGTTGGTTGGTTCTTTAAAAAATTATGAAGACAGGTTGCACAGGGATGACAATACCTCATTGGAGAATGCGTTCAAAGCACAAATGTCATTTGGTAGAGGCAGAGGAAGAGGAAACTCAAGATTTAGAGAAAGAGGAAGAGGCAATTTTCAAAGAGAGGAAAGAAGAAGTCCTGATCTAGGGGGAGGAAGAAATCAAAGCTTCAATTCTAGAGAACAATCATCACAAATGTTTGACAGATCTAATGTTCAATGCTATTACTACAAGAAGTATGGACACTTTGCAGATGAATGTTGAAAGAAGCAAGCAGATATAGAGAAACAAAGTGCAAATTTTTTTGAGAGTATTCCAGAGACACTGTTCTAGATATTTTCATAGACATTAGCAAGATGAGTATATGTGAAAATTTTTTAGCATTATAAATTTTGATGTAATTAGTGGTAGAAATTAGGGGGGAGTGTTAGAACTATCTAGTAATTTTTACCACTGTCTGCATTAAATCCTCCAACTGCACCACTGTCTACAATAAATCCATCCAAAAATATCGACAGTCAATGATCACGTTTTTCTTCCACTGTCTGCATTAAAACACTTCATCTAGAATGTCTGCGATAAGAGGCAAGAAAGAAATGTGAGGAAATTTTTGGAGACTTCTATATTGTTCTAACACCTCTATAAATGGAGGGAGATGTAATCATTTTGTTCAAGGCAATAAAAATCAAGTTTATTGTGCCACAGCACATTGGTCTGGTGTTGCCTTCATGTTTGTTTCTTCTGTCTCTGCCCACCCTAACACATCTCAAAATAATAGCTAGAGAATCTGACATCACGGAATATGCAATCTCCATTTTAGTATTACAAAATTTAGTGTTTAAAACTTGAAATGGATAAATCTTTAATGGCTTTAATGTCTTAAACCCTATTCTACTAACTTTCTAACAAAGTCTTTAATGACTTAAACCGTATATATTTGAAACTTATCATTTCCAATGACTGTCAAACAATGGCATCAGGAACAATATCAGCCAACAAAATGGAGAATTCTCACACTGTTCAACCTGAGTAATAAAAAATAAAAAGAAACATAACTAGCAAACAAAATCATGATTCACAATTCATATAGGAAAGAAAAAAATAGCATAAAAGTGATAGCAGAAACCACAAAATTACAGATAAACTCAGGCTCCCAAATGTAATAAACACTATTACAACATAAATGAAAAGTTAACAACATTGCACATTAAGAATAAGAAAAAATGACATGGAAACCTGAATCTAGGTAGGCAATGCATGCAGACAGGGAAAGGATATAAGAACAAATTGAACTTACTTGAAATTAAAAATGGTATCCTTGCTATATGTATTCATTATGATAGTTTTAGAGAAGAAGCACAAGATACAAGTTAAAACCAAACTAGAAATGATAATTTCTAACAAATTAAGGGAAGTGTTCTTAAACCCATTTATTTACAATATTCTTGTACCTTGGTCATTCTTGACCAATAAGCATGGGAAAAATCCATTCCAACTTGTGATCCTCTTTTGCAATCCTTTCAAGTTTTAACCATGATTATCAGCTCTTATTTAGATAGACCTACTTGTACAAGCCAAGTCACTACCATCAGCGCTTGGAGTACATCTATATGATGAGACTGCCTCCCTTTTATATCTTATCCCAAGTTGGGATAACATCATCTAATTATGGTTACTAATATCTCATCATACCTAAATTTAATTAACAACCAATTCATTGTTAATACATATACCACATATAGCAGCATAGGCCTTCCATATATAAATATACATCCCTACGTAATTCAATTTCGTGGTCTAGAACAATTCAAATTTTGGACTCCAAATTGTGGCCAAAAAAACATTTTCAAATTTACTTGCTTGCATTTCAGATAGCATAGCATTATAAATGCATTCAAGAGAATCACCTCAAAGATGTCTAGAAATTTTAGAAAGAAAAAGGATGTACCTTATCTCTGTACAAGTCATCATGATTAAGTCCACTTCTACAACTCCAAGTGAACTCAAACGCTCAGTATTTCTAGCTTCTCTCCCATGGTAAAGCAATTGTTGCTGCTGAAGTGGGACTTGTGTCTGAATAATTTGGAGATCTGATTAGTCCTTGTGAATCTAGTATACCAAAGAGTATACATGTTAATCAAAATTTGCAGATTTTCATAACTAAAAATTAAAATATCTGAAGATGCAATGTTGAGTTACTTAATCCTAAACGTAAAGTTCCAGAACCGTCTATGTCCTCACATTCTCTATCAACTTAAAGGTGCTTCTTTCTCTTGCTTTTGTAACATTAGCACTATTTCTGCATTTGTTACTTGGACTGTTCTTGAAGATTTAATCATTTTTTCACCCCAAGCAAGAAACGGTGTCTTTGAGCTGTTCTCCCTATGTATCTTGTGTTTCAGGAATAATCAGGGACTTTTCAAAGACTCCCCTGACCCTTAGACAAAGGAAACTGTGAGAAACGGTGGCATTCAATACAAAACCTAATAATAAATTAAGAACATCACAGACAGTCCAAAGGTTTTCTTATGTAATGGTAATACTTAAAAAGTTGGAGACTTGTGTAAGAATCATTTTGAATTTGAATACAGTTTTAGGAAAATATAGATTCTATTTAAATTTGTTAAAAAAATAGAGTAAACAACTGGAATATAACTGTTAACTTTTATCCATGAAAAGCAACAATAATTGCTTTGGAAACATTAGTACAATTAAAAAAAAAATTCTACCATTAGAATGAAATTAATTATCAAAAATTCAAATCAATTGTCTGGATTTTGGACATTAAAACAACTTACCTCAAGGCTATATCTATACGCAATCTAAGCTTAGTGTACATACAAAGCTCCCCAACAAATAGCTATGGCGAAATTTAAGATTTATTTTGACACATTCCTTTCACTACACTGAACAAATGGGAACAAAATTTCACTATGTACACTCATGTTGCATTGCAGTACCAGTAGAAATGGCTATCAACTAATCATGGTCTTGATGGAGGGAGGCGACAAGGCAATGGATTTCAGTGGTTCTCCTGCATAACCATGTAATTTTTCTTCTGCTCTATCATTTTCTTGTTATGCCATGTAAATGAAAATGAAAATGCAGGAAAAATACCTGTTTTAGTGAATTTTACTTAATGATACTCCTAGCACGGGGCACACCAGTCACAGAGGCGGTGGACAAGAAAGTTAGAGGTTTGATTCCTGGGAAGTTGCAGTTTCATTCTCAGTCTCTCTCTGTACCCACACGAATAGCAACGGTGATGGCCAACAATAACAATACAAGGTACACACTGCTTTTCACCCCACACACCACATAATGATAAGACACGAGCTGCTTAAAACCCTATAGTTCACCATTTGTGAGTGGAAACAAGGTTTACCCCAAAAATTTGTCTGGATTTTTCAAGAAGAAAATCTGCCTGCACGATAGCCAGACCAAGTCAAACCGTATGGCCATCTCCATGGTTGGCTTATACTTTAATTGTATGGATTGTGATTTCCTGTGTCGGCAAAAGAATCTCCCAACACAAATAGTCCTGCACTTTCTCTGCAATTCCTCTCCCTGCACATCAATCATTTTATATAAATATCATATGGGCATAGAATGAGGCAAGTTTGAAATGATAATTTTAATAGTGGTGGATCTGACATCCACAAGACATTCAAACTCATATACAAAATATGAAACACTAAAAAAGACACACAGAAATTTAATTCATAACTGTGCTGCTGCACCTCATTCCATTGCTTCCTCTATTGCTTGTACAGAAATGGTTTACATCTACCTCTTATATAGAGAACATAGAAATATAGGAATGACTCTAGAAACTACTTAATAGAAACATCTAGAAAATTATTATAGTTAGCTGACCTTACAACACAAATAAAATATTCATCATAAGAAGATTCTAGAATATAGTAGAAATTACCTATTTCCAACACTCCCCCCTAATTTCTACTATCAACTAATTACATCAATAATTACAATACTACATCACATAGATTATTCTAGAAA
This sequence comes from Sequoia sempervirens, assembly GCA_007258455.2. NCBI lineage: Eukaryota > Viridiplantae > Streptophyta > Pinopsida > Cupressales > Cupressaceae > Sequoia > Sequoia sempervirens. The sequence continues at coordinate 80,357 of VDFB02167995.1, forward strand.
AATCTAGTATCGAGGTTTTCCTTCCTTAATTTCGACCACGAATGCTGCGGCATTCCCCAATCTCTTTTGCCATTGACAGTTGTCTTCTTTCTCTTCTTTGCCTTATGGTTGCAACCAAGTCTTCAGACTTTCTCGAATCCTTTTCTTTTCCATCTTGATCATCTTCATCCCTTAACTATGCCTTTGTCCTTATCCAACTGCTACGACAGTCCTTGAACTATTTTACTCTTGAAATCTTGAATCTGGAACTTCCTAGAATCTTTCCTTCTATAGATGTCTTGCCTTGCCATGATTACTATCATCTTCAAACTTATTATCTATTATTCCTTTCTAAACACCTTGCTTGATTGCCATCAACTTTCACTTGCGAACTTTTATATTTAAACAAATTCTTGATCATACTTGTTATTTTCTGCCAACTCGATCCGTAAACCCATCCACAATCCATTTTCATACTTCCTATATTTGTCTTCTCTCTTTGCCAACACATCTTCTCTGAATGATTTCTCAAACCACATATTCTACATGGATGTAGATCCCAACATGTATCCTTTGTATGTCCTTTCCTGTTACAATGACAACACTGCACACATTCCTTTTCTTTAACAAATTTGGTTACACCTGTACTATTTCCTTTACCTGTGACATATCCAAGACCTTCATGCTTTGGCCTCATTATTGGCTTAATTGGCTCTCTCATCCCTTGATCATGCCTTCCTAGTCCTTGTCCTTTCTATCCCATTCTTTCCATGATCTTTAAACCAACATTTTTTTCATTTCCTTTACATCTAACAACATTATCTTTTTAACAATTTTTATCACAAATTTCTTTAGCAAAAACACATTTCTCAATTGACAAATTAAAATTTTCTGTACTACATGAATCGTCACATACATATTTTGACTGCAAACATTTATTCAATTTTGTAATTTCCTTCATCTGCAAACTATTTGCTTCTTCTAATTTCTTTAACTTCTCTTCTAAATCATCAACCAATTTCACTCTTTTTTCCAATTCCTCATTCCTTGTATTAATCTCATCAAACAATTTTAGTTTTTCTTCAAGCTCTTTATTTTTCTCTCTAAATTTGCACAATTCCTTCACCTGCAAATAATTTATTTGTTCCACAAACTTTAACTTATCCTCTAGCTCTTCAATTGCCTCTCTAGAATCACTAATTACATTTAAAAGGCTACATTTTTCTGCTCCCATTTCTTTTCTTAATTTTGCCAATTCTTTTTCTAAAAAATCCTTTTCACATTTTAAACTTGTATTTTCTTTCTTCACTTTTATTAATTCTTCTTCTTGTTTTCACTTTCTTTAATCTATCAGCTTTTCCCATTGAATCAAAAAAATAATTTTACCTTACTTTTGCAATCTTTGTCTGCCTTCACTCTTTCACAATTTCTAAAACTTGTTTGATTTACTTCAATACTTCTTATATAGCTTCTAGCATATTCTTAGTAGTGCCAAAAAATTTTGCAAACCCTAGCGCAAAGATCTCCAAGCTTTTCTTCCAGACGACTTACATTCTTGACAGAAAAAATTGTGAACAAAGTGATAGCAGCCTTACCGTTGGCAGTTTTGACTCCTTTTCTAGCGTTCTTTTGTGGTGACTCCAATCTGCTATAGCTTCCAACACGATCTGAACTTCTCAAGGAAACATCTACCAATCAGAGATCTCCTAGTAACTATCTTCCTAAGCTTTGTCTACGGACTTTCTTTGCATGGATTTCTCAGCAGCTTCTTTTGCAACGACCTCTTACAAGAATAGCTTCCAGAGTATCATTTCATTCTTCTACTGTCAAAGTTTTTCTTTACCACTGTGATCTTCCCTTTTACAAGGGCTGTGAACAATCTAGTTACAAAATACACTTGACAAAGTTTACAAATCCTTCTCTCTTTCTGGGCAATGTAGACTTTCTCCTTTAATAGCAATCTCAGATCTGCAAAAACAAAAATTCTTCGAGCTTCTCGCACAGTGATTCTCTGATCTACTACAATCTGACTTTTGCACCAAAATATGAAATAATCTTCATTTGACAGCAACTTTGCAGTGACTGGCTCTGATACCAATTTGATAGTGGTGGATCTCACATCCACAAGACATTCAAACTCATATACAAAATATGAAACACTGAAAAAGACACAGAAATTTAATTCATAACTGTGCTGCTGCACCTCATTCCATTGCTTCCTCTATTGCTTGTACAAAAATGGTTTACATCTACCTCTTATATAGAGAACATAAAAATATAGGAATGACTCTAGAAACTACTTAATAGAAACATCTAGAAAATTATTATAGTCGGCCGACCTTACAACATAAATAAAATATTCATCATAAGAAGATTCTAGAATATAGTAGAAATTACCTATTTCCAACACTCCCCCCTAATTTCTACTATCAACTAATTACATCAATAATTACAATACTACATCACATAGATTATTCTAGAAAAATCTAGTATCGACGTTTTCTTTCCTTAATTTTGACCATGAATGATGCGGCATTCCCCAATCTCTTTTGCCATTGACAGTTGTCTTCTTTCTCTTCTTTGCCTTATGGTTGCAACCAAGTCTTTAGAATTTCTCGAATCCTTTTCTTTTCCATCTTGATGATCTTTATGCCTTAACTATGCCTTTGTCCTTGTCCAACTGTTGTGGCAGTCCTTGAACTTTTTAACTCTTCAAATCTTGAATTTGGAACTTCCTAGAATCTTGCCTTCTATAGATGTCTTGCCTTGCCATGATTACTATCATCTTCAAACTTATTATCTATTATGCCTTTCTAAAAACCTTGCTTGATTGCCATCAACTTTCACTTGCGAACTTTTATATTTAAACAAATTCTTGATCATACCTGTTATTTTCTGCCAACTCGATCCGTAAACCCATCCACAATCCATTTTCATACTTCATGTATTTCTCTTCTCTCTTTGCCAACACATCTTCTCTGAATGATTTCTCAAACCACATATTCTGCATGGATTTAGATCCCAACATGTATCCTTTGTGTTTCCTTTCCTATTACAATGACAACATTGCACACATTCCTTTTCTTTAACAAATTTGGTTACACTTGTACTATTTCCTTTACCTGTGACATATCCAAGATCTTCATGCTTTGGCCTCATTATTGGCTTAACTGGCTCTCTCATCCCTTGATCATGGCTTCCTAGTCCTTGTCCTTTCTATCCCATTCTTTCCATGATCTTTAAACCAACATTTTTTTCATTTCCTTTACATCTAACAACATTATCTTTTTGACAATTTTTATCACAAATTTCTTCAGCGAAAACACATTTCTCAATTGACAAATTAAAATCTTCTGTACTACATGAAACATCACATACGGATTTTGACTTCAAACATTCATTCAATTTTGTAATTTCCTTCATCTGCAAACTATTTGCTTCTTCTAATTTCTTTAACTTTTCTTCCAAATCATCAACCAATTTCACTCTTTTTTCCAATTCCTCATTCCTTGTATTAATCTCATCAAACAATTTTAGTTTTTCTTCAAACTCTTTATTTTTCTCTCTAAATTTGCAAAATTCCTTCACCTGCAAATTATTTATTTGTTCCACAAACTTTAACTTATCCTCTAGCTCTTCAATTGCCTCTCTAGAATCACTAATTACATTTAAAAGGCTACATTTTTCTGCTCCCGTTTCTTTTCTTAATTTTGCCAATTCTTTTTCTAAAAAATCATTTTCACATTTTAAACTTGTATTTTCTTTCTTCACTTTTATTAATTCTTCTTCTAAATCTTTTGTTTTCTCTTTCTTTACTCTATCATCTTTTCCCATTGAATCAAACAAATAATCTTACCTTACTTTTGCAATCTTTGTCTGCCTTCACTCTTTCACAATTTCCAAAACTTGCTTGATTTACTTCAATACTTCTTATACATCTTCTAGCATATTCTTAGCAGTGCCAAAAATTTTTGCAAACCCTAGCATAGAGATCTCCAAGCTTTTCTTCTAGACGACTTACATTCTTGACAGAAAAAATTGTGAACAAAGTGATAGCAGCCTTACCTTTGGCAGTTTTGACTCCTTTTTTCGCATTCTTTTGTGGTGACTCCAATCTGCTATAGCTTCCAACACGGTCTGAACTTCTCAAGGAAACTTCTACCAATCAGCGATCTCCTAGTAACTATCTTCATAAGCTTTGTCTACAGACTTTCTTTCCATGTATTTCTCAGCAGCTTCTTTTGCAACGACCTCTTACAAGAACAGCTTCCAGAGTATCATTTCCTTCTTCTACTGTCGAAGTTTTTCTTTACCATTGTGATCTTCCCTTTTACAAGGGCTGTGAACAATCTGGGTACAAAACACACTTGACAAAGTTTACAAATCCTTCTCTCTTTCTGGGCAATGCAGACTTTCTCCTTTAACAGCGATCTCAGATCTGCAAAAACAAAAATTCTTCGAGCTTCTTGCACAGTGATTCTCTGATCTGCTACAATCTGACTTTTGCACCACAATCTGAAATAATCTTCATTTGACAGCAACTTTGCAGTGACTGGTGCTAATACCAATCTGATAGTGGTGGATCTCACATCCACAAGACATTCAAACTCATATACAAAATATGAAACACTAAAAAAGACACACAAAAATTTAATTTATAACTATGCTACTGCACCTCATTCCATTGCTTCCTCTATTGCTTGTAGAGAAATGGTTTACATCTACCTCTTATATAGAGAACATAGAAATATATGAATGACTCTAGAAACTACTTAATAGAAACATCTACAAAATTAATTGCTTCCTCTATTGCTTGTACAGAAATGGTTTACATCTACCTCTTATATAGAGAACATAGAAATATATGAATGACTCTAGAAACTACTTAATAGAAACATCTAGAAAATTATTATAGTCGGCCGACCTTATAACACAAATAAAATATTTATCATAAGAAGATTCTAGAATATAGTAGAAATTACCTATTTCCAACAAATTTGTATAACTGACCTGCAAATAAATAGAGAATGGTCATCAAAAATAGAAGGCGTGAATAAACTAAATTTGTAACCAAAACTCACCTTTGTTAGTGCTCGAGAATATGCTCTGATAATTTTCTAACCCTCGAGCATGGACGCGACTATTCTCCCTGCAAAATGGCATGCCTATTGTTTTAAAACTCTTGCTCACCATTAAACCTCCCGTCTCCATCCTTCCCCTTCTCTCGTTTAACCTGCTTTCATGGGAGGATGGTTCCACACTGCAACATTGAATATTGCATTTACTTTCTCCCCGCCATTGTACAGGATGCACCATTCTACTTCGGCGTATGAGGCAACTGTGCTTGACGACCACTCAAGAAACTATTCTGCTTCCGCGTATGAGGCAACTGGGCTTGACGACCACTCAAGAAACTCCTCCTCCACGCTGAAAAATTTATTCACATTGGACTGACAAAAATCCCCCCAGAAACTTCAAACAAAATAGCCTATCGACTAAAAAAGAAATTAAATAAAACTTGACATATATATATATATACACCTTGTACCATTAAAATTATATGTAATTCTATATCTGATATAGACTATATGTATAATAAATAGAAATCATAGAAAACATATTTCATACTATTCTTTCAAGTAGACATGTACAATAGATTAATTTATTTCTCATAAACTAAACAAATTAGAAATATAAATATGAGCCCGTACTTGTACTTGTTTCCTTCGAAAACAATTTCTCTAATAAAAACAATGAAAAACTACCTTTTGAATAAGATAAGCAATTCAAATAAATTAAAAAATTGAATCGATTGACCATGTCTCCAAATAAAGATAATAAACTGTCCATGTAAACCACACAAGAAGCTTATCTCCTCTTCACAGACCATCTATTCATAAGCTCCAATTAGTTTCCAAATAACTGCATTATAAATATGGAAACAATGTTTTCGATGGTAAAGAACGAGCAAAATAGTTCGCTCATTTAAAAGTACATATAAGAATGAAAATCGTGATCATACACAAATGAAAAAGCATGCCTCGGCTGGGTGTAGTGTCAAATTTCAGCCTCTGTGTAAACATTTGAAACGCAAAAGCAAGTGTGTTGGCAACCAAATAAGATGTTATGATTGCCAGAAAGATTTCGTATTCCAAAAGCAATTTATAATTTGAGAAAACATCTTTATCCTTACTTTTCAAGCTCTCAAAATTATGAGGTATTACCACGATAATGGTGGCACTCATAAATGCTACTATTGTCCACAAGATGGAGATTACCAAGGTCACCCCAAAAATATTGGACAACTTATATGTATCTAGCCACCCCAAATAAGTGTTTTGAAACTTTTGGTGTACTAACCACTCGACAACCACTGAGAGGGAAGTGATGAAGGCCGCAGTGTCAAAGAATATGAACAATCTGAAAAGTTTAGCAAACGCCAGGTTGGCAACTCCATAGTGTACACTTCTTTTGTCATCCTCTATTCGGCCCGAGATTGGGAAGATGGTTGCAAATGTGATGGTGGCAATGAGTGATGCCACTACCATGTGTGTATTTATCATATCTTTGTATATACCTCCCTTCCATTTTGGTTTCGGTTTCAGCAGATTTACAATGATGGCAGAAATGGGGTTGTCTTGTGCAGCCTTTGATGCTATGCTAAGTGCATTCATGCCTTTATTGTTTAGGGCATTCACATCTACACCAAGAAATGAGACAAGGTACTCCACTATCTGCGATCTCACAACAAAACCACATTGTGTTACATTGTTAACCATTCCAATAGGCTTTCTCACAAAGTCTCAAGTTTGGAGATAATTTAAACGTGAGCGCATTTTTTTTTATGAGTGGGTGTTAACAGTCAATAATCGTGCATAATCAGTGGATGCATCATCAAACTCTCAATATTTGAGTTATGTTTGGCTGGCTCTGAAAAGGAATGCACAAATTGAAGAGCTTCTCCATAGGTTTTGAACCATGGTATATACTATAATGGTAATGGGTCAATGAGTTTGACTCTAAAAATTCTTATAACAATATCATAATATTATGACTATAACAAAATAAAGTATGAAATATTATTTTACTTTTTAATATACATGACATTCTCTAATATTGCTAAGGAGATCTCTTGTGATATAAATATTGTAGTGAAAACTGCAACACAATCATCACTATAATAATTATTGTAGTGAAAACTACAACACAATCATCACTATAAACAACATTATGGAACAAATGAGAGAAGTATATTAGATGCCAATAGAAGCAGCAATCAATTATAGAGACTTTGAAGTGAATAGTATTGCCAATCAAAACATAAGCAAAGAAAATATATTGCAATTCTAAACAGATGACATCATATTGAATGTATAACAAAAGATTAGACATGAATATTCTTAGTAAAGATTTTTTATTAAACAATTATAAATGAAAAACTGAAAATATTTTCAATGAAAATATGATAATGAGTATTATTTGGGAGAATTTTGGAGCTTTGTGATGGAACAATGAATGTCTATTAGTCATGCTTGTAATAAAATCATTACCAATGTTAATATGTGTATCATGCCAATATCAAAACCTCAAAATTATGAGGGGTAAATACTATAAACTTTGATTTACAAGAAGAATGAGGATTAAATAAATGTTATATAAAACAATGGTCAATATCTAGTAGTGGTTTAACCTTATACAGGGGTTTTTAGTTCAATGTTATAGAAATTCAATAATAATATATTGAAGAAGATAGACATTTCAACGTTAATTATGTAGAAATGTTCAATATAGTGTTATATAAAACTAAGGTATTGATTGTGGAACACTAAAAATTAAAAAGCAACATATGAACAAGCTTGTCTACCAAGACTCTTTACTAGAAGAAATACTGGATCAACACATATTTACATTAAATCCTTAAATTTTTTTAAGAGTTATTTTTTAATGGAAAAATTACGAGGATTGAGGGCTTGAGAACACATATATTACCATTTAGCACAACAAATAATTGGATACTATGAAAACTCAAAATCCAACCTAGACAATATGAAGGGAAGGACTTGTAGTGAAGTTTATCATAAAATATAGAACAAAAATCAACATCAATATCATAGGAAATAATGATATTGATGTTTTAAAAAAACCAACAATAATAAACTGCAATTAGTGTACAAGTAATATACCCCATGAAAGTTCCATACTAATAAGAAAACTAGATCAATCAATTAAAATCAACTTCAAATTGATACCATTGCAAGGGAATTGTGTTTTTTATTAGATAATTAGGGAAGGGACTGTTGGCTTCTTTTGTGGTATTTGTCCTTGATGTCAAAACTTCCTTGGGTTAGTGCATTGGCATTTCACAATTTGTTTAAATATTTTAGTACTTTGTGGACAGTGCTTTGGGTACTTCCAATCCTGATTTATGGTTCTAATAATGTTGGATTCATGTGCAGAGGATATATACATGGGGTTGATGATTAGGCAATATCATGTTGTTCTGACACTCAAATTGGTTCAATGATTTTGGTTGGTACTTACATTGGCATGATTATTTTCAGTCTCTACTTGATTTTGTTGAGACACACATAGGTGATAGCATTTCATTTCTCTGATTTAAGGTAATTTGGTTCAGTTTTTACATGCTTGGTTTACATGGTTGTATCATCCTTGATACATAGAAATTTTATCATGTTGCATTTATATTCATGGGTTATTCATATAACTTCATAAAGGCTTCACTTACATTTTATTATGGTCACCTTGGCTCAAGGCATACTCTATAAAGTTTGGGTTCTATACATTCATTTTGTTATCAATGTTATCAAGCTTTGTCACCTTGGCATAATTGTTTCACTTTGGAATTCACAGGTGCTAGTATCAAGTTTATGTGAAGTGAATAATACTTGGTGATATGTTTTCAATCCTTCTTCAAAGTAATTCTTTATGATTTGTTCACATACTTTCAAAGGTGAACATTTGCATTATGATGGTTTACATGGCATTCCATTGGTTTCGCCCTAGTGTTAAATCATACACAAGGGGAAATAAAATGTGTCAAGTGGTTTGTATTTCATATAGAAAATATATGCTATATTTAGTGGCATTAAGTTAAATCCATACATGGCTTTGACTTGGAGTAATTGGGCTCTTCACATGTGATATGGTTTACATTATAATGTATTTCAATTTCTAGCTAGGCATACCATATTATATAATGTTCATAATGATTGTTTATTGTATTAGCCCATGGGAATCTTAGAAAAGTTGAAGGCATCATTCATGTTTCACGTGGTCCATGTTTTTACCATAATAATAAAGTCTTTGACAATGATTAAAGGTTATTATGATGTTTGCTAAAGTCCTCTCGGAGTTCAAGTTTTATCAATTTTTGAAAAGGCATTCTAAAGTCTTGATTTGAGAGAATGTTAGGGAAATCATTATGTCTTTTTGGTTTTGCTCTAAAGACAAACCCTAGTGCCACCATGGAGAGGCTACAACCTTAATCATAGTGTTTTCTAGCTAGTATTCGAGCTTGGATTTTAGGTATGGTAGCTTGTGAAAAATGGCGAGTTAGTTGGTGGACTCTCCATGAGCTAGAAGAAGAGGTAATAGAGGATCTTATGGGATTTTGTTTGTAGTTTGAACTGCCATAATAGAGGTAATATATTTACATTGCTTTGATCTTTCGAAGGTAAATCTACTGAATAGAAAAGTAAGAAAAAGAAAATTAATATACTTTCAATTTCGTACTAGTTACTTCCTTTCTAGTTTCAGTTTTAAAGAGATCTTGGGTTTTCTTCAATCATAACTGAATCTAAAATTGTTTTGAACTTGAAGTTCAAACTCGAGGGTTTTTGATGTTTACACAAATACATTTTTTAGTTTTTGAAAAATGATAGTTAACTCAAAGGTTTCAAAATTTTGGAATTACGGGTTTGCAATATGTGAATAAGGTTTATTCCAGTCTATAAAAAGAATGGAATATTCAGCCATTGTAGTGTGACAGAGATTGGAATGAAACAACAAAGTGTTGTTGAAAAGAGAATAAGGGTTTATTACAGTGATATTTTTGTATTTTGAAATTTTTGAAAAAGAGAGTTTATAGTTTTTATATCTCTGATCCTTATTACAGAGATTGCATATTTCAGTGAGATTATCTTAGTATTGTTTCATTCAGTACAAATTATAATGGGCATTATTGTATATATTTTATATGTACTCTATTGAGATTTTGTAATTGCAAAAAATAATGCAGTTATAAGGTCCTGACAGTTTTCATGGTTATTGAGAAGCTTTGTAAAAGAGTTGGTGCTCCTACTGAAGTTGGTGCTTCAAAATTTTGGTGGAGTTGGTGGTCCTACTGAAGTTGGTGCTTCACAATCTTGGTGGAGTTGGTGCTCCTAAACTGTAAAGAGTTGGTGTTCTAAAAAATATTGTAATCAATTTTTGAATTAAACCTGTAAGGCATTTTGGAGTGATTTTCCTACCCCAAGAAGGTTTTCCACTTGTCAAAGTTCTATGTTTAATTTACTTAAGTTTTTCATTCTGTCATTTGTCAAAGTGGTTTATGCAATGCTCTGATACATTATCATGGTTTCAAGTTGTCTAAAAGTTCAAAGTTTAATTGTTCATATTCAATGCATGAATGTTAAATTCTACCATTAGTGAGTTCGACATCCTATGTAAGAGAAAGCATTAAAAGGTTGTTCATTCAGAATTATGTGAACAATGTATATCATGCTTTGATATGAGTTGTTGAGCATTCATGTTATGTTTGGTTAAGTCATTGAAAAATAGTCATTCAAAACTTAGTATTCATATCACTCATTTGTTCAAGGTCAAATAGTTCAAATCTATATTTCAAGTCATAAAAAGTTTTAATTTAGACATTAATCTAATTCACCCCCCCCCTCTCAGAGTAATTCCACTTCCAACAGGGACCTAATCCCATACAAAGCTTACAACTATGAAGAACAACCCAACAAAATAAACTAGAAAAACACAACAACCAGTCAAGAACAACAACAACAAATAGACAAGTAGCAATTAGAATAGAGCCACTAGTAGAAAACAAAATAGAGACAAACAACCAGAGAGAAACCATTTAAGCTCCATAGCTTGAAACCAAAAACTTTTCCTCCAAATTCATGTCAACATAGGCATTTTTAGAAGTACATTTCTTCTTCCATTGCACAACCATCTAAGGAGTACTAGAAACAAGATTAGAAACATTTCGATTAGGAGGGGCCTCAGGGGAGGCAATGCACACCTCAAAGGGAACAACCAAGTTCTTAACCAGTGTTGTAAAAGCCACTAGAGAAACAACACCATCAACAATAGGAATTGGAGAGACAAGGGCCTCAATGGAGGTAGCAAACACAATAGCTAGAACAACCTTGTTTTGAACTAGTACATCAGAATCCACCAGAGAAACAACACTATCAATAGCAAGATTATTTGTTTTACTAGAAAGAAGAGGTTTGGAAACCTCACTATCAAAAGAAGAGTCTACATCAGGGTATATGGTTAGATGTTCCTAGAGATAATTCTTCCACCAAGTGGAGGAAGACACTGGATGAGAGCCATTAGGGCAGTCATGATCCAAGTGTCTAATAGCAAAACAACATCTACAATGGAAGGGGATACCTTCATAATCCACAAGATGAGACCAAGAAAAGCCATTAACCTCAATTACCACCTCACTAGGTAAAGCCTAAGACAAATCTACCTCAACAAAAATCTAGGGTATGTGTAGGATCATGATGGGCCAAAAAGTGGCAATGAGGAAAAAATTATGTCCTTCATCGACCCAAAAACGGAAAAATGTCGAGTTGACTTTTTGGTGGATTGGGTGTCAATACACACCTCTAAAGATATTACCAAACCTAGATTTCCAAATCAAATATCTGATCCAAATTGGATATCCGATTTGAAAAATTATATATAAACAATTTTCGGGCTGTCAAAATAATTTCAAAGTCAAACAAGGTCTGCGGGTGCATAGTTAGGAGGTTCTTTACACAATGGATATCCAATTTCACCAATATCTGATTTGAAAAGGTTAGAATTTAGATTTTTCTTTGCTTTGGTTGAATTTTGAATGAGATTTGTATAATTTCAATTAGTTTTTATGAATTTTTTTTTTCAAAATAGGGTTTTTGATTGAATTTTTATGAAAATTTTGAGTTTACAATGGATTTTGATTAAAAATGAATGCTTTTAGTGGATTTTGATTAAAAATGAATGTTTTTTATGGATTTTGATTTAAAAATAGTGTTGTTTATGTATTTGTACTAAAAATTAGAGAATTTTATAGATTTTTGTTAAAAGTAGGGTTTTTTTGGATTTTTTATAAAACTAGAGTACATTTTTATAATATTTTCATTTATATTGTCTAATTTTAATTAGATTAATTAGTTTTTAACTAGAATTAGGAATTATGGCTACTAAGAATGAGAATGCACAAATTCTGCAAGTTGAGAATGAAAATCCACCAGCTGAGAATCAAAATGCAGAAATGCCAAATGCTCCAACACCTCCACAACCATCAATTGAAGACTTAATGGGTGAAAAATTGGAGCAATTGAGGGGAATTTGTGATGTTTATAAGAAAATCCCTCGATTATCCTATATTTCAACCACATTGACAAAAATAATTACAAATGTAGAAGCCCTCACCACCCAACATAATTCCTTTCATTCATGGTGAGAAACCATGAGGGAATATTATGCATGTGGATTGTCTTATGATGATGTGAAAAATCTCCAAATAGAAAAATGCAAAATAGCCTCTTTATTTATTAGCCCCCACACTAGTTTTCCAGTTAATATTAACAAACCAAAACTTTCTATAAAATGGTGCATGCATAGGGGCATAGTAGATAACTTTTGGGATCGTTGGTGTATGGTTTTTGATAAACCACCCAAAAATAATCGTGATGTAGCTTTTTACTTTATTAAAAAATTATATGTTGAGTTTTTGTTAGGGAATCATGTCAATTACTTTGACATTAAACCCTTCCAGGCCATTGGTGGAGGTATGCCCCAAGATAGGCCAGGGGTAGTTAGAGTAGTCAAGCGCCCACATATTCCCCTTCCTCCCCTTCCTTCACCACTTCCAGTACAACATCTAGATATTACAGAGGATGCAGCCACATAGACTATCCAGGCCATTCACTCTTTGAGTGGTCTTTTAGTTTCCCGTGCTTCTTCAGTAGCTCAGCCACATTCTAGTGATGTTGGTGATGGATCTAGTGCTACTGCATCATCCTCCTTGGGTCCACATATTTGTGTGCCATATATTTGTAATACATGCCACTAGATATGCTTGGGTCCTATTGTACATCCCGCTGAGCATCCATTAGACACTTCTGATTATGAAATCCAAGATGTGGAGATTATAGCATATCACACACAAGGGAGTAGAGCACACCCTATAGAGTCCTCTCCTACTGGAGAGGTGGACATTGGAATAGTTACACATGTAACATTTAAGGTGTAAATTCATAACTTGCATTTTTTTAAATGAATATTAATAAGAGATAGTATCAAGTACTAATATTTATTTACATGGTCTATTTAACAATTAATGCCTAAGGAGGAGCTCACACTGGTGACTGATAGCACCCTTAGGGCCATTTCATTTGGCCTTGACACACACATAGTATGTATTTTTGCACTCACTCATTTACATTTTTTTACTGTATACTTGCTTGTCATTTGAATTGCCATTAATGAAATTATATATTAACTTATATGTTTATCTTATTCTCTGCTTGTTGGAAACACCTAATGCAAGTGAGGTTCGACACTCTCTATACTATGGAGGAACAATGTTAGATAAGGGAAAGCTAATTGAACTCAAATTTGATTGAATTAAGATTTATAAGATCTTTTATTGATTATGCATACATTGACACAGATTAGTAGTTTCATCTGTACTTTTCATTTTTATGTATAGGTAGTTGTGAGCTATACATCATTGTTGACAAGTGTCACAACACCTGAAGGAGTAGGTATTCAAACACCTGAAGGAGGAGGTGTTGAAACACCTCAAGGAGGAGGTGTCAAAACACCTAAAGGAGATAAAGAAAAAGATCAACCTAAAGAGGTATGTGTTTATTTTATTTTGTGCTTGGTAAATATGTTCTTATTACCGACAATTGTATGTTAACTTGGATCAATTTTATGTTTTTGTTCACATATATAGATTGACATTACAAAAGTTGGTTTGGTTTGTTCTTTGAGAGGGGTATATTCTAGGACTTCTGACCCTTTGAAGAGATGTATATTTCAAGTAATCAAGATTTCAATTTTAGAGTTCAATTATAATTCAATGTATATTAATTTTTATGTTAATTATTCAATTTTAAATTATATAGTATAACTAATCTCAATTGTGGTTTGACTTTTTCTTGTGCAGCTACCTTCAGAGCCAACAAGTGCTTCAAAGAGGATCCATTTTGATGATCCACCAGTAGTTTATGATCAGATGGACATTTTGGCATGTAAATTTTGAATAGATGTCGAGATGGCATATGCCACATATTGTAAAACTTTGTTTGAGTTGGCATTGTTGCCATTTTTGTATATGGACATACACTTGATTATTGGATAATTTGATATATAGAAGTTGACAATCAAAATTTAATTTCCTCCTTGTGTGCATGATTAAACTCTTTGAAAATTTAATCAAGTGAGCAATGGTTAAATATCAATGTACAATAGCATAAAAAGAATGGTTAAATATTATGTAGTTTATATTCATATTGTTGATTACATTGCATTGCACATCTTTCAAACTCAAAGTATTATTTCACATTGCATAAGTAACAACTAGATGCTGATAGATGAAAAAAAATCAATAACAATATAGGTTTTACAAAGTCAACCTAAGCAGTTATGCAATTACTTCACATTACATAACTAATAACTAGGAGCAACTATCAATTGCATTAGCTTGTCATGGAATTCTATGAGACCACATTTCTTTGAGGAAACTTGGCACAAAACTCACAATAAATGAAAAGAAAGCACTCAAAAAAACTTTAAAGGGGTCTCGGGCCTGCTGCCCCCTCATTCCATACACTATGCAGCCATTTACTTGTGGTGTAGGGGCCAGAGAAAACATGTAAAAATTATATATATATATATATATATATATATATGTAGCCTAGAAGCATGAATTACGATTATAATATCACATAACACCATATAAACAAACAAACCACCATAAACTTGAATATCATTTAAAACATGCATGATAAATCTTCATTGAAACTTGAATTGTGGTAGCTTGATATACAAAGTCTATTGATGCCAAGGTTCAATTTGTATGATATTGAAAAACAAAAAAATATTTGAAGATCTATTTCTTAGAGACCGTGATGCTTATAGACTCTCCATCTAAGGCTATGGGATTTTGTTGGGGCCATCTACAAAAACCTCTTTCATTTTTTTGCTATCTAGGAGGTATTTTCCTGTGGTGAGGACTTTTCAATGGAGGGAAAAGTTGCTAGATACAAGCAGTGTAAAGTTGCAAAGTGGTGCAACTTTCATTCCACAACTCGTACAACCAAAAAAATAGTTCCAACATGTCCAAATGGGTACGTTTATGCTAGGGATGGTCCTCTTTTGCACCCAAATACACTGAATCACTATGAGCTACATTGGACCAACGATTTCCCTTAAGAGTCCAAAGTGCTAAAAGTAAACAATCTTTGAAGGGCTATTTCTCAAAGACCATGATGCTTACAAAATATTCATCTAAGGTTGTGGGATCATGTTGGGACCATCTAGAAAAACCTCTCTCAATTTTTGGTATCTCGGAGGCATTTTCCTATGGTGATGACTTTTCAGTGGAGGGAAAAGTTGCCAGATGCAAGCACTGTAAAGTTGCAAAGTGGTGCAACTTTCATTCCGCAACTCGTACAACCAAATAGACTGTTCCAACACATCTGGATGGGTATGTTTATACTAGGGATAGTCCTATTTTGCACCTAAATATGCCGAATCACTCTGAGCTACATTGGACTGGCGATTTCCCTTAAGAGTCTGAAGTGTTAAAAGACAATAATCTTTGAAGGGCTATTTATCAAAGACTGTGATACTTACAGAATCTCTATCTAAGGCTATGGGATCATGTTGGGACCATCTACAAAAAATTATCTTGGTTTTTTCTATCTTGGAGGCATTTGCCTATGGTGATGACTTTTCAGTGGAGGGAAAAGTTGCCAGATGCAATCAGTGTAAAGTTGCAAAGAGGTGCAAATTTCATTCTGCAACTCATACGACCAAACAAACTATTCTAAAACATCTGGATGGGTACATTTATGCTAGCAATGGTCCTCTTTTGCACCCAAATACGTCAAATCACTCTGAGCTACATTGGATCGATGATTTCCCTTAAGAGTCCAAAGTGCTAAAAGGAAACAATCTTTGAAGGGATATTTCTCAAAAATTGTGATGCTTGCAGACTCTTTGTCTAAGGCTATGGGATTATGTTGGGACCATCTACAAAAACCTATCTCAATTTTTTCTCTCTCGGAGGTGTTTTCGTGTGGTGATGACTTTTTAGTGGAGGGAAAAGTTGCCAGATGCAAGTAGTGTAAATTTGCAAAGTGGTGCAACTTTCATTCCACAACTCATACAGCCAAACAAACTATTCCAACACATCTGGATGGGTACGTTTACACTAGGGATGGTCCTGTTTTGTACCCAAATATGCCAAATCACTTTGAGCTACATTGGACTAGCAATTTCCCTTAAGAGTCCAAAGTCCTAAAAGGAAACAATCTTTGAAGGGTTATTTCTCAAAGACCATGAGGCTTACAAAATCTCAGTCTGAGGTTGTGGGATCATGTTGGGACCATTTACAAAAACCTATCTTAGTTTTTGCTATCTTGGAGGCGTTTTCCTATGGTGATGACTTTTCAATGGAGGGAAAAGTTGCAAAGTGGAGCAGCTTTCATTCCGCAACTAGTACAACCAAACATACTGTTCCAACATGTCCATATGGGTATGTTTACACTAGGGATGGTCCTCTTTTGCACCCAAATATGTTTGTAGTTGATTTGGTGAGTTACAACATGGTAATGTCAATAAAATGTGGGGGTAACAAGATTTAAGGTTGGATCAAGCTTGTACAGGTTCTAACAACGTCATCTTTAATTGTAATTGTGTTGTTTAAAACCACCTAGCTCTTGCATAAAAAAACTCATACCCAATCAACTTGAACATTATGCACACCCAAATACCTTGTTTCCACTTTGCTAGATCAAAGACTCAATTACATTGGAAATGACCTTCACATGACTGTTTTACATTTTTTTTTGGAAAAAGTGGCAAGCCATTGTAATTTATTATATATAAATAGGAGATATTACAAAACATGGTTCAAATGAGCATACTAGTAGGAAAGAACTAGGAAGAAAACCTCTGGTTGTAGCTCGATTAATTACAATAAGTGATTATATAATTGTCCCAATAATAATAAGAAAGCATACACCTAGATATAAATGATGCCCATACACAATTATGACCTTTTTTACATTGTTTCCCATTTCAAAATTCAAATTTTACAAAATTTTCCTATTGCAGGAATTCAGGGCATAGTCTTCCACAGAAGTCTAGTATGTTCACGTTCTAGACTGATAAGCGCCCGTACAAAACATCAAGGTAGTAGTTAAACTACATACAATAGAAAAGATGCTTAGAATAAAAGATGCTTAAAATAACAAATCTATATTATTGTAATCTATCACATAGCTCTTCGTTTGGATCAGAGCTAGCTATTGTTGTAGTAGGTCCATGATCAGTCATACCAAAAATATAACAAAAGTTGTCAAATGAGAAATCTATATTGTCACAATAGACAAGATGCTTAGAATAACAAATCTATATTAATATAAACAACTTGAATGATGATGAATTGTTAATGAAAACTATTAAAAATGATTAGAATAACCAATCTATATTATTCTAAATGACCTAATCAATGATGAGATGGTAATGAAAACTATAAAAGACACTTAGAATAACTAATCTATATTATTGTAATCTATCACATACCTCTCCGAAAGGATCAAAGATGGATATTGTTGCAGCAGGTCCATGGTCAATCATGCCAAAAATATTGAAAAACTTGTCAAATGAGAACTCTATATTGTCACAACAGAAAAGATGCATGAAGCATGAAGCATGAAACAATGCTAACTACAAAGGAGATATTAGAGTGTGTGTGAGTCAAGTAGATGAGTCTCCCAATAAGTTGATGATACAAAGTGGCATCAACAAGTGTAGTAGAAAAATTAGCCTCAAGCTTGACTCTTGAAAGAAAGGGAGTCAGAGCAGGCTTACAATCAGCCATGTGAAACTGAGCTAGAAGATCAAGAGCATACTTGGGTTGAGAAAGAGAGATCCTAGAAGCTGACTGAGTGATCTCAATCTTGAGAAAGTAATGCAAAAGGCCCAAGTTATTCATAGAGAATCTATCCTACAAAGTAGATTTGACACTGCTAATGATGGATGAGGTACTCCCTATAATGATCAAGTCATCAACATAAAGCACAAGTAGTAAATGAGAATCATCCTATCACAACATGTAGAAATTCAGATCTAAATGAAACCTGGTGAATTTTGCTGAGAGAAGAAAGGAATCCATCTTAGCATACCAAGCCCTAACGGCTTATTTGAGGCCATAGATAAACTTCCTCAATCTCCAAACCAAAGAAGAATCCTGTATGAATCTCTCTGGCTGCTCCATGTAAATCTCCTCGTGAAGATCGCCATGAAGAAATGCATTCTTCACATCCATCTTATGTACAACCCAACCATGTGTTGCAACAATAGTAAGTGTCAAGTGAATGGAGTTCATCTTGGCATTGAGTGCAAAGGTCTCTATATAATTAACACCTGGAACTTGTGAGAAAGCTTTTTCCACAAGTTGAGCCTTGTATTTATCCAAACCTCCATCCATTGTATACTTGGTCAAATAGATCCACTTACATCAAACCATCTTTCTCCCCTTAGGGAGTGGAACTAAATCCCATGTGTGGTTCCTCATCAAAGAACTATACTCTTCCTCTATTGCTAAATCCCATTCAAGAATTCCTAAAGCCTCCTTAAAGGATTCTGGATCTGAAGCACTAGCAATATAAGCATGTGAAAACACTAATGTTGTGACTGAGTCCTTCGAACATTTGAAGGATCTTGAACAAGAGAAACTACTAACTCAAGAGTTTATTGAACCCAAGGAGGCCTAGTAGGAGATGAAGGACAAGGCTCCTCAACTGCAAGTGGACCTTGTGAAGGTATGATCCTACAAGTCAGAGTTTAGGGAGAATGACCATCTAAGTCACTATCATCACTTTCCACTATGGAGGAAGGAAGAGGAGGATTAGAGGCCAAGCTAGGAGAGCTTTCCTTAAAGTGAAAAATCCTCTCAAGGAATAGCTCATGTGTCTCTAGATCCAAAATTCTATATGGCTTAACACCTTCAGGATATCCAAAAAAGATGCAAGTCCTACTTTGAGGTTCTAATGCCTTGTGCTTCTATGGAGGTATGCATGTCCAAGCTACACATCCAAAAACTTTGAAGTGTCTCACAACTGGTTTTCTACCACACCAAGCATCAAAAGGAGTCATACCCTTCAAAGCCTTATGGGGAACCCAATTTTGGATGTGTGTGGTAGAACTAATAACTTCTGCCCAAAATTCTAACAAGGAGAACAAGCATTAAACATGCAGCTAGCCATCTCCTCAAGGGTCCTATTCTTCCTTTCAACAACACCATTATGTTGTGGAGTGTATGCAACTAAATGTGAGGATCAATCCCCTCAAGAGTACAAAATTCCTCAAGTCTACTATTCACATATTCCCTTCCATTTTTTGTGCCAAGAATCTTGACTTGATTCCTTGATTTCTTCTCAATATGAGCCTTGAATGCTATAAATTTGTCAAACACTTCACTCTTGTGAACAAGAAAATAGATGCTTGTGAAGTAGGAGTAGTCATCAATGAAGGTGAGGACATAACAAGCCTTCCTAAATGATGGAATTGGAAATGGACCTGCTACATCAGTGTGAACCAATTGGAAATGGACGTTTATGCTAGGGATGGTCCTCTTTTGCACCCAAATACGCTGAATCAATCCAAGCTACATTGGATCGATGATTTCCCTTAAGAGTCCAAAGTGCTAAAAGGAAGCAATCTTTGAAGGGTATTTCTTAAAAAATGTTGTGCTTATAGACTCTCTATCTGGGGCTATGGGATCATGTTGGGACCATCTACAAAAACATCTCTCAGTTTTTTCTATCTTGGAGGTGTATTGCTATGGTGATGACATTTCAACAGAGGGAAAAGTTGCTAGATGCAAGCAATGTAAAGTTGCAAAGTGGTGCAACTTTCATTCTGCAACTCGTATGACCAAATAGACTTTTCCAACACATCCAAATGGGTATGTTTATGCGAGGGAGGCTACGGGATTGTGTTGGGACCATCTACAAAAACCTCTCAGTTTTTGCTATCTCAGAGGCATTTTCCTGTGGTGATGACTTTTCAGTGGAGAGAAAAGTTGCCATATGCAAGCAGTGTAAAGTTGGAAAGTGGAGCAACTTTCATTCCACAACTTGTACAACCAAATAGAATGTTCCAACACATCCAGATGGGTACATTTACACTAGGGATGGTTCTCTTTTGCACCCAACTACATCTGTAGTTGAGTTACTGAGTTACAACATGGTAACATCAATGAAATGTGGGGGCAATAATATTTAAGGTTGGATCAAGCTTGTGCAGGTTCTAACAACGCCATCTTTAATTGTAATTTTGTTGTTTAAAGCCACCTAGCTCCCTTATCAGAAAACTCTTATGCAATCAACTTGAACATTATGCACACCCAAATACCTTGTTTCCACTTTGCTAGATCAAAGACTTAATTAAATTGGAAATGACCTTCACATGACATTTTTACATTTTTTTTTGAAAAAAGTGGCAAGCCACTTTAATTTATTATATATAAATAGGAGATATTACAAAACCTGGTTCAAATGAGCATATTGGTAGGAAAGAACCAGGAAGAAAACCTCTAGTTGTAGCTCAATTAATTACAATAAGTTATTACAAAAAAAATTCAATAATAGTAACAAAGCATACACCTAGATATAAATGATGCCTATACATAGTTATGACCTTTTTACATTGTTTCACATTTTAAAGATTTCCTATTGGAGGCATTCAGGGCATATTCTTCCACAAGAGTAGTATGTTCACATTCTGGACTGACAAGCACCTATACAAACCATCAAAGTAGCAGTTAAACTACATACAATAGAAAAAATGCTTAGAATAAAAGATGCTTAAAATAAAAAATCTATAATATTGTAATATGTTGCATACCTCTTCATTTGGATCAGAGCTGGCTATTGTTGCAATAGGTCCATGATCAATCATTCCAAAAATATCGCAAAAGTTGTCAAATGAGAAATCTATATTATCACAACAGAAAAGATGCTTAGACTAACAAATCTATATTAATCTAAACAACTTGAATGATGATGAATTTGTAATGCACACTATAAAAAATGCTTAGAATGACCAATCTATATTATTCTAAATGACCTAATTGATGATGAGATGGTAATGCAAACTATAAAAGACACTTGGAATAACCAATCTATATTATTTTAATCTATCGCATACCTCTCCGAAAGGATCAAAGATGGCTATTGTTGTAGCAGGTCCATGATCAATCATGCCAAAAATATCACAAAAGTTGTCAAATGAAAAATCTATATTGTCACAATAGAAAAGATGCTTAGACTAACAAATCTATATTAATCTAAACAACCTGAATGATGATGAATTGGTAATCCAAACTATAAAAAATGCTTAGACTAACATATCTATATTATTCTAAATGACCTAATTGATGATGAGATGGTAATGTAAACTATAAAAGATGCTTAGAATAACCAATCTATATTATTGTAATCTGTCACATACCTCTCTGAAAGGATCAAAGCTTGCTATTGTTGAAGCAGGTCCATGATCAATGTGCCAAAAATATTGCAAAAGTTGTCAAATGAGAAATATATATTGTCACAACTAAAAAGATGTTTAGACTAAAAAATCTATAAGTTAATCTAAACAACCTGAATGATGATGAATTGGTAATGAAAACTATAAAAAATGCTTAGAATAACCAATCTATATTATTCTAAGTGACCTAATTGATGATGAGATGGTAATGTAAACTATAAAAGACACTTAGAATAACCAATCTATATTATTTTAATATGTTGTATACCTCTCTGAAATGATCAAAGGTGGCTATTCTTGTAGCAGGTCCATGATCAATCATGCCAAAAATATCACAAAATTTGTTAAATGAGAAATCTATATTGTCACATTATAAAAGATTCTTAAAAATAACCAATCTATATTAAATTATAAATGACCTAATTGATGATGCATAATGAACTTAAGCATAATGACCCTAAGCATTATACCTTCCATTTGTGAAAATGTTATTCAAGTGTGCCTAAAGGGTCATCTCTTTTCTTAAGAGTATCCAAGATTGCTTCATGTTCAACATTACTAAGTGTCCATATTTATTTTTCCTTTGGTCTGGCATGATGCTTCAATAACTTAACATTTTTTTCTATAACAAGGTACAAATACATGAGAATTGTTTTGTGTTTCTCATAGTCTTCAAATGCAGGTATGCCATTCTTTCTAACCATATATGTTTACAACCAAGTTCTTGCAACCATCGCTGAACCTGTAGGATACATGAACGCATCATCATCTTCCATAGGTTGTGTTAGCTTATGCTTTACCTGCACACATCAAGCCAAACAATATTCTAATCTCTCTTCATTCCCTTGCAATGCAACAACTACAAAAACATGTCCTGGATGTAGTAGATCTGAAAGACGGTCGTAATCTGCTAAAATTTCCATTGTCATTTGTCATGGATATTATTTGAGATAATGGAGTTAGATACTATGGAACCCATGTATCCACCCACTTACTTGACTCACATTGAATACAACTATGACAAAAAAAAGCCAACTCTCATGTCCAAATGGTCCATGTGCTTGCATCTGAACTTCGAAATGAATGCATCTTTGAAGAATATTTGATTGTATGACAATCCAATCTGCCTCCCACTGTACTCTCCTCAACCAACCAAAAGAATCTGCACACTGTTGAATAAAGTGTCCCTCCCTATGACAATGTTGAACTAAACCAATCAACAATAGAACATGCATGTGACCACCACTCCTCATTCTCATCTTTATTGCTTACTTCATCAACATCATATGTTGGTAGCTGATTGTGATCTGAATAATTGGAATCACTCTCATGAACATGATCTATAGTTAGCCAAATAGTATCACCTAGTCTTTGGGAACTCTGCACTGATAATCTAATAAAGGGGTATTCCCTCGATGGTGTCTGCACCTATCCAAATTGTCACATGACTCGCCCATAGTAGAAAGGTCATACAATATAGTCATGACTCCCAACTAGATACCTATCCATCTGCATCCTCCATAATTGTCTTGTGGGATCTGGACACTATAGAGTGAGTAGATAAGGTCTGCAAAGGATCTCATCCTCCTCCAGCCTATCAAATCTCACCCTCCAAAACTATAAATCCCCATACTACCACAAGCATCACAAAGGATAGTCGAATGCTCATGGATATCCTAAAACTATAACACACAAGAATCTAATAGGCCTAGTACATGTAATATGCTCAACATACCACACTTGCAAAAGCATACAATGGACCATACTGTCAATCTCTCAAAACAAGAACTGTCCAAGATCATAACACAAGTGTGCTAAAATGCAACGACCCTAGGAATAGACCATCCTTTGCTCGTACATCCCTCGTATCAAATTTACTAGTTCTCCATTCAAGTGTGTTGCTCGTCCATCTAGATTGAGAACCAAAGCCATTATGTGTATCATAATCCATAACAATTGGGGCTCATGAATATAGCAGCATGGGAAGCTTGATCCTTCTTCTAAGCCCCCATCATGTACAGATCCACATAGACAATACTGCATATCTCTCTTCTTCTCCTGGAATGAATAATCCCCCTAGAAGTATACTCACTCTCCTTGGATGGGAATTCAGAGAATGCAATGTACATCCTCAAGTGTGATGGTCATCTCCCCAGTAGGTAGATGAAATGTACATGTATCAACATCCCAACGCTAGCACAAAGTCATAAGCATGGTGTCATGGTATCTCATAGGTGGCATAAGCTATGCTTAATAGATAACCACTAACTGTAAATTCTTTGTCTCTAATGCCAATAGTGTTGGCACATGATCTCTCAAAAATGTGGGTTTTCTTCCCCCTAGCCACTATCGTGACTAGGCGGGGACCTATCAAAATCATGAAAAAATGCTCTAAAATCCATCTAATTTCTTCAATTTTCACAAATTTCATCTTGTAGGTGTGCTTAAAGTAAATCTAGTGTGCTTTTCTAATGGCCCTAGACACTTTAGAATCCTTTTTAGGGAATTTTTCATAGAAATGAGAAACTTCTCAAAGAAATGGGACATTTTGTGAAGAAACGAGACACTTTGCAAACAAAAGGGACACTTCACGAACAAAAGGGACACTTTGTGAACAAATGGTGTGCTTTGCGCAAAAAGGGGAAACTTTGCGTACATTTTTTCTAGAACCCTAAATCAACCTAACCATGGGGCGGGTGCACGAAGTTGGTCGCACTTTTGTGGCCAAATGGGAAAAAAATAGGGAAACAAATAACACGAGTGTGTTGTGTGCTTTTAAAATAAAATAAAAAGTGAAATGTGTATCATTTGCTTTTCACTATTTCTTAGCTCTGCCCATGGCCAAAAACCCTCAGTTTCGCACTCGCATTCTAGGAGGAAGGACTTCTACAAATTTCATCAAGAAAAGTTGGATTTTGTCCGCAAATATGGCGCCACAATGACGAAGAGATGCAAGAGATAAGTATTGTTTACTATTTGTTTTGAATTTGTTAGTTTGAAATTGAGTTTGTTTGTTTTAGGTTAGATTTGATTTTTTTTTTTAAATATGTAGGAAATCCTTCAAATCCTCAACAAAATCAACCTCCCCCACCATTCCCTCAATTCCCTCCTCAAAATTTGAGTGAAATTGAGAACAATAGAAAACAACTTGAGGATCTTATCAGTAGGTTGAGTGATCCAAATGCTTCAACCACAGAAAGAATGCTTCTAGCAAATTCATTGAAAGATATGTTAAAAAATGTAGATGCAATCACCCAACAAATATTTGGATGGCAAGATAGGAGGCAGACAACTAGGGCATATTATGCAGAAAAATTATCATATAAACAAGTAAAAGATTTTAAAATTACTAAAGGTGATTTCTGCTCTCTATTCACTAACCCTAAAAAAAATCAAAATCTTACCCTCAATGCAAAGAGGTTTCCTATTCATTGGTTCCACCACCAAGAGATTAAGAACCATTTTGATGAAAGATGGTATATGGTCTTTGATTACCCACCATGCAATAATTGTGAAGTCCCCCAATATTTTCTTAGGAAACTATACAATGAGTTTGTATTGAACCAAATCCCAAATTATTTTGATATGAGGGAGTTCCAGGGGAGAGGTGGGGGGTCAGCTCAGGATAGGCTTGGTGCACAGCCAAATCCTACGCG
>VDFB02167996.1:0-17569 GCA_007258455.2 Sequoia sempervirens
TAGGCATGGGAGCTTGATAGAATTTTTTTTATGAACTATGGGGTAAAAGATATCACATATGGGAAACATATTATCAATTGATATGTGTGCATCGAGGACATCAAAATTGACATGAATTGGTCTGGTAGATGCATATTCTCATGAGAATTGAAACTATAGAGGTGATAATGATATCAATCATATAAGATGACATATAAAACACCCTCCCTTTTGTGCTATCTTGAACTGCCAATGTAGGTTAGAGGAAATCAACTCTCCTGGGTTGGTGCTTGTCCATACCCCAAGATAATCGACAAGAGAGGAACCTTGGCCAAATCTAGGTGCTTTGAATCCTTGCAACCAAATAGTTTACAGGTTATAGGATCATTACTTCTTGAATAGCCAAAAGGAATATAATCAGAGTCAGCTTTTGACATGTTAGCTTTGTTAAGAAAATCTTTCTCAGGTAAGTTGGATAACACATAGTTTATGTTTTTGATAAGATAAGCAACATTTACAGGGTGTTGTACCCTTCACACAGAAAGCCCAAAGGGAAAACAAGGAGCTAGTTCAAACCAAAACATGAACTAGGAGAAACACAAAAACAACTGACAGACATCTGTAGAAATGCAAACAAGGACTAGACAACCCCAAAACTTGAGTGGACCAATTTGACTCTCGTCACCCTAGGTCACAAAGAAGCAACAAATTTGGGGAGTCCCTTCTTCCTCAGCACAATAGACCAGGAAGACTCGAAATCAAAGTCCTCCGAGCGAGGAGAGAGGAGCGGATCCTCAACAACAACCCGCAAGGAGCCATCACGCAGAGAGGGAGCACATCGTTTATGTTATTCTCTATTGGGTCACAAGATTGTCATACTTTAGTATGGGGTCCAATAGTCTCAGATTTTGTCATAATGCCAACTCAGTTATCATCATAACGGGGTTACTAGCTGCATTTTGAATACAAATATCATCCATTATTTATTGCTTGAACGTATCTCCCACTAGATCTTGGCAGAGGAAAATGTTAAATTTGTTGTTGTCCTATGTAGGAGAGAAGATTTGATTTTCCTAGAATTCTGAGAGTCCCTCTACCATAAAAGTATAATCTAGGGGCTTCTGTTGTTTCATGGGTTATTTTTTATCTTATTAAAAATCTTCTATTTTATTTTGAATTATTTTCTTTTTTTGATTTTCTTAGCATTTATGAGTCTCTATTATAAAAAGATAATTTTGGGGTTTCCGTTGTTTTATAGTTTATCATTGATTTTGAGGACATTAAAAATCTTCTAATCTTCTATTCTATTTTGAATTGTTTTCCTCCTACCAGTCTTTCAAAATTAAATTATTAAATGATTTGAAGAGTAGGAGGTATTTTTGCATTGTGTGAATTATAATATTTCAATCAGAACTCAATTATCTAGTTTTTAAGTCAAAGTCATTGACTCATATGAGTTAGCAAGCTAAGTGGACTTAATCTTGGAGGAAACTCCATGGTTGAGTACGCTTGAATCAAAGTAGTATTGGGATTGGTGACCTCACAGGGAGTCTTGATACTTCACTCTTATGAACATCACTTATATGCAATAAGTGCTTAGTGGACCATTTATTCTCATAAGATATGGGTTCATGTGAAACAATACTCATGAAATATGGATCAATGAGTTTAACTCATAAACAAAACAATTAAAATTTCAAAATAATGTTATTATTAAATGATTTAACTTTAATGTGAACAACATGACATCTATACATTTCACTTGAAATGTTGGGTATGCTATCTCTCCACATCTTCCTTGAAACTATTTAGATAAAAAATTCAAAAGTCAAATAATTTTTTCTACATTGTACTATACTTCACCTACTTGAGCGTTGAAAAATATAATGTTTGTATAGTCTACATTAAAGAACCGTTGGAGTGAACTTTGAACCTATGACCTACCTCGTGCCCCCATTTCGGCAGCGTCTATCCAGCCTCGAAAATGCACCGGGGCATGGATGCATGCTGCATGCCATCACTTGCACGAGATGTTATGCAGGCGTACCATTTCCGTTATTTGTTAGATCTAAGTACTGTTTGATAAGACAGGGTGAAATGTATTTACTCTTCACTTTAAAATGTCTTTACCCTTCATTTTATAGAAATTTACTAACTTTATGAAGTTTTTAATAATTTGAACTTTTATTCTTATATTTATATGATATTTAATGTTTTAATAAATATTAAAATATATTATATTCAAATAATTATTAAAAGAGTGTAATTAAATTATATATATTTTCTAATATAATAATATAATATAATATATTTCAACAATATTAAATTATATTATTCAAACTAAATATTTTTTATAAAATTATATTATATTATAATATTTTACTAATATTATTATAATATATTTGAATTATGATATAAAAATTGTAATTTATTAGATATTATAATATAAAGAAAAATTATACTATAATACAATTCTTATGTACTAGCATATATATATTTTTAATAATATATATAAAAAACTGTCCATAGATCTCCTTCTTGCGGCTCGAGAAGGATATCTCTTGATATTTTTTTATATATATTATTAGAAATATATATATGCTAGTAGCATTCACAGTGCCATATGGAAAACAAAATTATTAGGGCTAGGGTTGGGGTTAGCTTTAGGAATAGGGTTAGAGTTAGAGATAGAATAAGAAGTAGGGTTGGGTTTAGCATTATAATTTAGATTTAGGGTTAGGATTACAGATAAAATTATGATGAAAGGTAGGCTTTGAGAGAATCAAGGTTAGGGTTAGGATTGGGATTATGATTATGATTAGAGATAGAATTAGAATCAGGGTTGGGTTTACCATTACAATTAGGGTTAGGGTTAGGATTAGAGATAGAATTAGGATTAGGGTAAGGGTTAGAGATAGAGTTGGAAGTAGGGTTTGATTTAGCATTACAATTAGGGTACGGTCAGGATTAGCATTAGAGATATAATTAGGATGAAGGATAAGGTTAGGTTTAGGGTTAGGATTACAATTACGATTAAGATTAAAGTTATGGTTAGGTTTAGACATACAATTAACATTATGGTTGTAAATAGTGTTAATATTATTGATAGGGTTAGGGTTACAACTAGAGGTAACATTAGGATTAGGTTTGGGTTAAAGTTTGTATTGAAATTAGGATTATGGTTAGGGTTATGTTTATTATTACGGTTGGGGCTGGTTAGCTTAACTATTAGGATTACAATTAGGGTTAGAGTTAATGATAGAATTATAATTTGGGTTGGGTTAGAGATATAATGAGGATTAGAGTTGGGATTGGCATTAGGTTAGGGTTATGGTAACATTAGGATTAGGGTTATGGGTAGAGATAAATTTTGGATTAGGGTTGGGGTTAGTGTTACTATTAGGATTAGGGTTTGAGTTATATAATTAAGGTTAGGGTTATGGGTAGAGATAGAATTAGAGTTAGGGTTGTAGTTAGAATTATTGAATCTTAATTGAGTCCTAACCAAAATTAAACCTTAACCCTATTTAAACCATAACTCTAACCTTGATTAAATTGTAACCCTAATCCTAACCATAATCATAACCCTAACTATCACCCTAGTTGAACATTTTAACACCAACCCTAACCCCACTCTACTCTAACCCTAACCCTAAAACTTTATTCTATAAGCCTAACCCTAATTGAACAACAATTAAACCCTAACCTTAATTAAACCCAAATAACAATTGCAACCCTGATTGAACCCTAACCCTTACCCTATTTGTTTTTCAACAATAGTATTATATTATTTAAACTAAATATTTTTTTATAAAATTTAATTATATTATAATATATTTACTAATTATTATAATATATTTGAATTATGAGATAAAAATTGTTATATATTAGATAATATAATATAAAGAAAAATTATATTATAATACAATTCTTATAATGTACTATATTATATTATATTATATTATATTATTAATAATATATTATATTATTAATAATATATTATATTATATTATTATTAATACTATAGACACGCAAAATTAGCATTATGTATTTGATCAAAATCACACTCATCCATTCATCAGGGTAAATTCATCAACTTAAATCAAATAAATCAAACTTGATCCTATCATCATCTCTTTGATTAAATAAATCAATCATTTATTTAATTAAATCTCAGAGCATCATTCATCTCCCTTTGATTTGATTTAAATCCCTAAATCAAGTCAAAGTGGTCAAATCAGCCTAATCATCATCCTAGCTAATTAATCTTGATTAAATCTAATGCTAATCTCATCCCACTTGCATTCTCTAGATTTGGCCACTTGCACATGAAATTGCAATTAAATGATTTATCAAAATCTTTATTTCAACTTGGCATAAAGGAAGAATATTCTCCAAGTTTGAATCTCCCCCCAAGTGGACATGTACACCCAACAGAGCATTTATGAGGCCTTACATGTCTCTTACATGTCCCCTTCCAAAGTCAAACTCAGCATTCATTGCTCAAATTCAAATTCAAATTCTCCCTCTCATGGACACTCTTCCCAAATCTTGCACAACCATTGGCCTATCATCACTTGACAAGTGGCCTTATCTTATTGGCTTGATCTTTGTCCCACATTGGTCCATTTTCAACACTTAGCATTTTGAAAATCTATAAAATAGAAGCTCCATCTCTTATCAAACCCTTCACAACCTCCACAATTTCATCCAAAAAGCATATGCAAAGTTACTCTCCTTGAGAACTAATTTTTCTCATCATTTCCATTGCATTTACATCATCATTTAGCTATTGATCAAGGATTGGGAAAGGGTTACTAGCACATGTAACACCAATCCAATATGGAATAAAGTTTTGACTATGTTTTTATATGCTTACATTTGATTATCTTTGTTTATCTAAT
This sequence comes from Sequoia sempervirens, assembly GCA_007258455.2. Taxonomy (NCBI): domain Eukaryota; kingdom Viridiplantae; phylum Streptophyta; class Pinopsida; order Cupressales; family Cupressaceae; genus Sequoia; species Sequoia sempervirens. The sequence continues at coordinate 4,884 of VDFB02167996.1, forward strand.
TTGCATGTTTCATCATAGTCAAGTATTTCATAGGGATTTCAAATCTAATGTTTTTCAAAGGACTAAAATGTAGACACGCAAAATTAGCATTATGCATTTGATCAAAATCACACTCATCCATTCATCAAGGTAAATTCATCAACTTAAATCAAATAAATCAAACTTGATCATATCATCATCTCTTTGATTAAATAAATCAATCATTTATTTAATTAAATCTCAGAGCATCATTCATCTCCCTTTGATTTGATTTAAATCCCTAAATCAAGTCAAAGTGGTCAAATCAGCCTAATCATCATCCTAGCTAATTAATCATGATCTAATGCTAATCTCACCCACTTGCATTCTCTAGATTTGGCCATTTGCACATGAAACTGCAGTTAATTGATTTATCAAAATCTTTATTTTCAACTTGGCATAAAGGGAGAATATTCTCCAAGTTTGAATCTCCCCCCAAGTGGACATGTACACCCAACAGAGCATTTATGAGGCCTTATTACATGTCCCCTTCCAAAGTCAAACTCAGCATTCATTGCTCAAATTCAAATTCAAATTCTCTCTCTCATGGGCACTCTTCCCAAATCTTGCACAACCATTGGTCTATCATCACTTGACAAGTGGCCTTATCTTATTGGCTTGATCTTTGTCCCACATTGGTCCATTTTCAACACTTAGCATTTTGAAAATCTATAAAATAGAAGCTCCATCTCTTATCAAACCCTTCACAACCTCCACAATTTCATCCAAAAAGCATATGCAAAGTTACTCTCCTTGAGAACTAATTTTTCTCATCATTTCCATTGCATTTACATCATCATTTAGCTATTGATCAAGGATTGGGAAAGGGTTACTAGCACATGTAACACCAATCCAATATGGAATAAAGTTTTGACTATGTTTTTATATGCTTACATTTGATTATCTTTGTTTATCTAATTTGCATGTTTCATCATAGTCAAGTATTTCATAGGGATTTCAAATCTAATGTTTTTCAAAGGACTAACATGATGATATTATATTAGTTACTAACCATTTGCAGATTTGATGTCCACAAAAACTATATTATATTATTATTGTATTATTAGTCTTATTTGGATAGGGATATTAATTGTTCATTGGATTGTATTTTATCCAAGGGTGAAAATTATTTTACTTTTTAGAAGTTTATGTTAAATCTTTTAGATTATTAGTCTTATTTGGATAGGGATATTAATTGTTTGTTGGGTTGTATTTTATCTAAGGGTGAAAATTAATTTACTTTTTAGAAGTTTCCATTTTAAATTATGGTTCATTTTCAATTGATTTATTGATATTTGGGTGGCTCTATTACCATATTATATTAATATTATTATTTTTATTATATAATTATTATTATTGTATTATATATATATTTTTTGTAGACTGCAGGAATCGGGTAGCACGACCCCCTATAAACTGCGTGACCGGCGGCGCTGGCGCGACACGCCCTCCGGTACCACGGGACGGGGGGAGACTAGAACTAGTGACCAGCAGAGCCGCAACGGAATTAGTTAGCCAACCGAGCTAGGGCCCCCGCCAATTATTATTGTATTATATTATTATAATATATTTTTATTATTATTTTATTATAATTATATGTTAAATATAATAATAATAATAATTATATTATAATAGTAGTGAACCCATCAATTTTTGTTAAATAAAGTCTTAAAAATATTATTAAAGTCAAATAATATTATACATGATAATAATAATGTATATTATATTTAATTAATTATTATTATTATCATATTTTTATAAAATGACAATATGATAATATTATAAAACTAATAATAATAAACAACTAAATATTTCATATAAATTATATATAATAATTAAGAGAATAGTTATTTAAATAATATACATAATTATCATATATAATATTATTTAAATTTAAAAATATGTTTTTTTATAATTTTAATATAAAAAACAATTATAAAAAAATTCTTTATATTATAATATCTAATATATTACAATTTTTATATCATAATTCAAATATATTATAATAATGTTAGTAAATATATTATATATAATGAAATTTTATAAAAAATATTTAGTTTAAATAATATAATAATATTGTTGAAATATATTATATTATTATATTAGAAAACTATATATAATTTAATTAAATATTTTTAATAATTATTTGAATATAATATATTTTAATATTTATTAATTTTTATATCATAATTCAAATATATTATAATAATGTTAGTAAATATATTATATATAATGAAATTTTATAAAAAATATTTAGTTTAAATAATATAATAATATTGTTGAAATATATTATATTATTATATTAGAAAACTATATATAATTTAATTAAATATTTTTAATAATTATTTGAATATAATATATTTTAATATTTATTAAAACATTAAATATCATAAACATAAAAGTTCAAATTATTAAAAATTCCATAAAGTTAGTAAATTTCTATAAAATGAAGAGTAAATGCATTTCACCCTGTCTTATCAAACAGTACTTAGATCTGATGAATAACGGAAATGGTACAATGCATAACATTCGGTGCAAGTGATGGCATGCGGCATGCATCCATGCCCGACAAAGGCTATAGAGGCAACAATTTCTACGGGGGCATCCATCCAATGGCATGGATGCTGCCTCCCTCGTTTCTCTCGCCCTCGTGCAACACAGACCCGTCCTCCTGTCCTCCTGCAACTAATAGTTCCGTGCTGTGTTTTGCCGTGCTCCAATTTTGGGGTTTGTGCAGCTGCCCATCAATGTAATATATAATATTAAAATTATATAAGTTACGAGGCTGGAAACTTTTACAATTTTTTTTTTAATTTTTAATTTTTTAAAAATTTATTTATTTTTATTAACATTTCTATTTATATTATTTATTATAATTTTTATATACATAGAATTAACATTTTTATTTATATTAAATTTTAAAAACAAAAATAAATATTTACATTTCTATCTTTTGTTTTTAAAAATTTATTTATTTATTGTGGAAAATCTTTTGTTTTTCTTATGATAGATTATTGAGTAATCACAAATGTTGATTAAAAAAACATAGTCAAATTTTTTTAAAATAGACTTTAAAATTTACATTCACAATTTTATATGATATATATTTACAATTTTGAATGATAAAAATAGACTTTAAAATTTAATGATTATTGATTTTAGTTAATGAAATTGACTTAAGAGTTTTAAAAAAATTAATAAGAAATTTAATAAAAATGCTTATAAAACTTTTTAACTAAGTTAAACAAATATTATAATATTAAAAACATATAAGTTACGGCTGAAGCTTTAACAGATTTTTTTTTTAATCTTTTATTTTTTTAAATTTAATTTTTTTTTGTTATTAACATTTCTATCTATATTAAATTTTACAAACAAAAAATTAATATTTAACATTAAGATATTTAACATTTCTAGGTGATTAATAATTTGATAATATTAATTTAACAATATTTAAGATTAGAAATGTTAATAGCTTAGAAATGTTAAATATAAATAGATAATATTATATAGATTTTTATATATAAATTATATAAAATTTAATATATTTTTGTTTTATTAAATTAATAATAAAAATTATTTATCAAACATAAATACAACAAATTATTAATAAAGGTATTCTTTAATTAATTGTAGAGTATAAAAGTGTTTATCTTAGTGTTTTTTTCTAGTTTTACATTATTTTAAGTTTGTCATCTCTTTAGATGGATGTGTTTAAGATAGCCATAATATTAAATTTTGAGATGTTGATGTATTTAAAATAACTATAATATACTATTAAGATCTTGTGAAATAAACTAGCATACATATATTAATTAATAATATATATAAAATACACAGAGAGTTATCACAAATTATTTCTTTTTTATTTTTTTTTATGTTAGAATGCTATTTAACTTAGTACATGTATAGATATATGTTATAAAATAATTCCTTATTTCAATTATTTTCAAATTTATAACCCAAAACCTAATTGAACCCTAAAGCTTCACCTTAATTCTAATCACAAGTTCTATCTTAGAATCCTAACTCTAACCCTTACCCTAGTTGAGTTGTAACCCTAACCTTAATTTATTTCTAACCCCAAGCTTTATCTAAGAACCGTAACCCTTTGGGGTTTTAGGACTTAGAGTTGTTAGATGAAATTATTATTTCATCTAAATAATAATAACTTATAAATTTATTAACTCCAAAATTTGTAAATAATAAAATGTTAATTTTATTTTCAATAAATAAATTTAAATGAATTTGATTAATATATAAAATAAAGTTGTTATTTTAATTTTACTAATACAAGAAGATTTCATCATGTTAATTTTATTTGTATTAGATATATGTTTCATTTAAATAAATTAAACAAACTTTTATTTATGTAAAATATGATGTGTGTGGCATGTTTACCTATGTGTAATTTATTGTTGATCTATGTGTAATTTAATATTTGTGCATCGTAGTGACCATTTAGGAAGTAGGTGTTGGGAGTGACTAAGTCAAAGTGGTATTTTCTTTATTGGTAATATTGATAGAACAAGAAGATATTCTAAAGATCTTTCTTGAGGCTACTTGTCAATTGGAATTATCTTCTACTATTGTTAAAAAAATCAGAGTGACTAAGTTAAAGTGATTTTTGGGTGACTAAGTTCTATGTCTAATTAGGGTTAGGGTTCAATTAGGGACAACTATAGTTAGGGTTAGGCTTATGGTGTTCAAATATAGGGTTAAGGTTATAATTATGATTAGAGTTCGAAATAGTGTTATAGTTAGGGTTAGATTTCAATTAGGATTGGGGTTAGGGTGGTCAACTAAGGTTAGGATTATAATTATGATTAGTGTTAAAATTAGTATTATAGTTAGGATTGAACTTTTAATTAGGATTAGGGTTAGGGTTTACTTAGGTTTAGGGTTAGAGTTAGAGTTAGAATTCTAGACAAAGTTTTGGGTTAGAATTAAATTAAGGTTAGGGTTATCTCAGATAAAACTTGGGGTTAGAATAAGGGTTCCAATTAGGGTTAGAGTTCAATTAGGGTTTGGTGTTAATTAGTTTATGGTTCAATTAGAGTTGCAATGAGTTAATTAATTATAACATTCTTAAATACATTCTTTGTTGATTTATTATCTTTCAAATTAAAAATTTAGAAATTAATTTTTTTTAATCAAAATTTAAAATATCAAATTATAGTAAACACATTAACATCTAATATTTAAAATAAATTAATAGAAACAATATATACAAGATTCTTATTTAATATTAAATTTAAATATTTTTACTTTCTATCTTATTTTATCTTAAATATTTCATAATAAAATTTAAAAATTAAAAATTAAAACTTATTTTTTATTAAAATTTATAGTATTAATTTATATTAAAAATATCAAAATTTAATATTTAAATTAATTTAATAATTTTTTTTGAAAATTTAAATACTTTTTATACTATGTATTTATATATATTTTACTTTAAAATAAAATTTATTAATATTTTAAATATTTTTTATAATTTTAAAATTATAGTTAAATAATATAGATAGAAATTATAATAAAAATAAATAAATTATAAAAAAATTAAAAATTAAAAAAAAATTGTAAAAATTTCTAGCGCTGTAACTTATATAATTTTAATATTATATATTACAAAGATGGGCGGCGGCACAAACCCCAAAACTGGAGCACGACGAAACATAGCATGAAACCGTTAGTTGCAGGAGGACAGGGAGGACAGGTCTATGTTGCACGAGGGCGAGAGAAACGAGGGAGGCAACACTTGCCTCTATAGCCTTTGCCGTATGTCAGGGGGGATGGTAGCGGATGGGCATCGATGCCATACGGTGCAAATTGTCACCCCTATAGACATTGCCTCCATGCCCCGGTGCATTTTCGGGGTTGGATTGACGCTGCCCCCCATTTCTGCCTATATCATGATAATGATTGCAAATCTTTCAAATCTGGGCTCAATTTTAGGTTTCGCTTGAATTAATGCTCTGACCAGACCCTACAAGCTAAGGAGAAATTAATACCGACTTTTATTGCTGCTGTCAAATCCTAGTTTGAATTTCAAGGAAGGAAATCTTAAGCTTCTAAATTACAAATGTTGTTATAGACTTTGACTTGTCGCTTGGTGGACGCGAGTATTTGTAAAATCAAACTTTTACCTGTGATCAGCCAGAGGAGTGAATGAATGAATGAAAGATTTTAATGATGTCCGTGAGACCAAATAGTCTATGGGACCGAGACAAAATAGGCCTAATTTGTCTTCATACTCTTTTCCAAGTCAGATCTCCTGCTATTAAGTTTGACTAGAAGGCTAGCTGTCTGATTAATCTTATCTTCCTCAAATAGTTGGTGCATATTGTCCACTTTCATACTATTTTCATGCTAAGTGCGGATATCCTCGTAAGCAATGCATTCCATGATGAAGTGCCATTCTGTTTCAACAACCCCCTTATTGCAGAAAATACAAGTTCTTTCTTCCCAAGTTTCCTTGGGTATCTTCCACCTACCGGTCTCACACCTAAGGTGATGTGATCCCGTCCTCAATTGTGCCACTAACAACCTCGCTTTCCCTTTAATATCTGCACCTAAATAAGTTTTTTCACCATGATCCTTTGTCGGGTTAAACTCTTTGATGTAGTATGCTTTTTTTCGCCCAATCTGGTTTGTCCACATGGTAGTTCTGAATTTTTCAGTCACATAGCTTTTTATTTCACTATTGGTGCTAGGACACTCATGCAAATTGATGTCCCACTTGTTCATCCACTTGTGGTTTTGTTTCATCCAAGTTTTCTTCCTACGATCTAGCATCTCCTTCATAGCTATTTTAGGCCAACAGTGGTTATCCATGTTTTCAACCTTCTTTAAATAGCTTATCAACCGGATTAAAGCCGATGCTTCCAATGGAAAAGACCCCGTTTCAGCTAAAAGAATTTCATAGGGGACAGTGGTTTTAACTTTGAGACTGCTTGTTATTAGATGTTTTTGAATTCTTTCTAGTTGTCTCCAACTGCACTTTGACATAATATTTCCCCATACCTCACACCCATAAAGTACAACCGGAGTAACAAGCAAACCAAAAAGGGTTTTCTTGGTTTTCCAATCCCAAAGCTCAGCTTTTCTACACCTATTTTGTAGAAGGTAAGAAGCTTTCCAACCTCCCTGTATCCTTTTCGTCCGACAAGTCTCCCAACTGAGCTTATAATGAAAGTCAATCCCAAGATACTTGTATTCTTTGACTATTTCAAGCGGGCTGCCTTCAAAAAGAAAGGTATTCTGGTTATCTTTTCTATTCAATGAGAAAATCATGATTTTGGTCTTGGTGATATTCACTTGCATCCCAACCTCGTGACAAAAGAGTTCTAGAGCTTTCAGATGTTCTCTTAACCCATGTGCTGTTTTTGAAATTAGGATAAGATCATCAGCATATAAGAGTAGCTTCACCACATAACCTGCCAATTGAATACCATCCCCATCCATCTTGCTTAACCAAGCTTCCAACTTATCAATGTATAACCCAAAAAGCGTGGGAGATAGAGGACAACCCTGTTTAACTCCAATGTCGCTACCAAAACATTCTGACATACCATCACTTGTTCTGATTTTAGCTCTAACATTCTCATACAATTTGTGAACAGCTGCTCTATACACATTTGGGATGCCTAATTCCTCCATTCTATTCCATAGTTTGTCTCTAGGTACCGTGTCAAAAGCTTTCTTGAAATCTACAAAACAACAATAAGCTTCCTCGCCCTGAGTGTTCCAAAATTTCTCAACCAAATGTCTAAGGGTGATGCAGTGATCAATGGTAGAGTGTCTTGACCTAAAGCCTGCCTGCCCCTTTGCCCTTTTGCCCTCATTTTCTGCCCAACTGCTGATCCTTCGCTCAATCATGCTCCCAAAGAGCTTGCCAAAGATAGGATTGACCATAATCGTACGGTGGTTAGATGGATTGTTGATATCACCACTTTTGAATAGAGGAATGACCACACTAGTGGTCCACTCCATAGGAAATCCCTCTTGATTGACATTATTGAAAATTCTTTTTATGTAAGGAGCAAGAGTCTCGATCCCCCATTTTAAAAATTCAGCCTGCAACCCATCTATGTCATGTGCTTTACCACTCGCTAAATTCTTTATTCCTTGTTTAATATCATCCACAGTGAATAGTTCCATTGATGTGTTAATACTAGGTGGATGGTCTTTCTCATGAACCTGCTCGTAAAGAAGCCTAGCATACTCTAGCCATTGGCCACCTGTAATACTGTTTTCAATCCTCTTTTTCTTTTGCTGTAATTCTCTCCAAAAACCTTTAGGGTTCTGTTTTCCAAGCGAGATTAGCTCCTTCCTTCTTTCATTTACATAATCATATTTTTTTGAATGCACCAATTTTTCATATTTTCTTCTTCTTTTTTAGTGATCTCTTGGCTGCCTTACATTCTTCATCATACCATGGATTTGTTGGGAAAGTGTTTGTAGCCCTCATCTTGGGGTGGGACCCTTTGCATGCATTTAAAGCCTTGTGAATGATTGGGATCAGCGAATTGCTGTGAATGTGGATGCCCCCATCTTTTGTTGCTTTGACCTCTCCGTTGTTTTTTAAATCATGGAAATGTTGTTTAAGAACAGCGTTAAATATTTCTCTATTTTCTTTATTCAAGAGGATTTTACCCTTGGGGAGGGTTTTATTTTGCATGTGTTGAACCTGTTTAATGTGCTGGCTGATTGGGGACATGTGGAGCTTAACCAGAAGTGGTAAGTGGTCAGATTTCATCCCAATAGGGCAGTCCTCAATATCAAACTCTAGCAATCTAGAGACAAAACCTTGGGAGAAAATCACATAGTCCACCACACTTTGACCATTATACGTTTTGCAAGTGATACCCCCCGACTTTGGCCAATCTCTCATCCCATTACAAATAACCATGCCAAACAGACTACAAAGCCCAAGTAATTCAGTCCCAAACGGGGTCACATCCCCATTGTCATCTTGGGATGTTCTTTCCCAATATTGATCTCCACCTTCCTCTAACCATAAAGGATTGTTCTCCCCTTTTTCTTCCCTACTCAACTGAAGAGATTGATTATTAGCTGTCCTTGCATTAAAGTCACCCATTAAGACAACATCTCCAAGTGCGCTGAAAATAGATATATCTCTTTTTAGTGAGGCATACGGGTCTTCATTGTCTAAATTTCTCTTCTTATAGAACTTAGAATTTTTTGGAGCAAAGTAACAAGCAGCCAATCTGAAAGTCACCCCATTTTCTGTTATTTACAGCCATATGTACTGTTTATATGCGTCTTCTTTTTCAAATTCAACAATTCCCTGCCATTTCTCACCTATTAGCACTGTAACTCCTCCATGACCTTTGCCTGACTCATTCCCTTTGTTCCAAACTGAGACTTTCTTATACCCTTCAAAATCTGGGACTTTGCAGCCTTCATGCTCATGTGTTTCGGTAAGAATGATAATATCTTTACCTTTTGCTATGGGCCCCAATCCAGGTCCTCTTCTCCATGGATATCCTCTACAATTCCAACTTACAACACGTAAGTATTCCTGTGGGGCCCCCAATTCCTATTTCTTTTTTGAAAAACAATCACCAATTTGGGCTTTCCCATTCTTCAACCATGCCCACTTTCGTTCATTTCTTGTTGTTTTCACTTTCTCCCATTCTTTCCTTTGTGCTTCCTGCTGCTCGAAAGTCAAATCTTCGTCTAGGTAAATATGTGTGCCTCTAAGTAACCCTTTGTTTTTTAGAATTCTATTCTTATCCTCTAAGCTTCTCAAGGTGACTCTTACATGCCTATCCCTTCCACCATCTATCTTTTTTCCAATTCTATTTGCTTGCTGAATATAACCTGTCCATTTCAGCTCGTCTTTAAGGAAGTTCCTTGCTAGGATGTCTGTTCTTTCCCTTTCACCAAAATCTTTCAAACCTTTAATAATAATGTTTGTAGCCTTGCTTTGTTTATCTTTTTCTTCCCTGAGTTGCCTCTTGACTTGTTTCTCAATGATTACTTGCTACTCACTTGATGAGCCACTTACCACATGTGACCATGATTTGGCCTCTTCTATTTGGTCTCTTAACTGATTCTCTTTTTTCTCCAGGTCTACTAATGCTGATTGAATCAACTCTAATTCCATTTTGTTTTCATCTCCTTCCACTTCTGGCTTCTTGTTTTCAGTTTTTTTGAGTTGATCTAACTCCTGCCTTAGAGTGATCAGTTCTTGTTGTCCCTTCTCCACGTTAGCTTGTAGATTTAAAATTTTCTCCTGCAGTATTTTATTGTCCCTTTCCAGCCCGCATTTGGACTCTATAACTATTTTAAATCTACTATCCTCAAACATCTCCTTTGTTTCTAAAACATCAAGTCTATTTTTCATTCTCATGAGCTCTTCCACATATAACTCTGAGGACCATAGAAGTGGTGAAGACGTAGGGCTATAAAGTTCAGTGGGTACTTTTTCAGTGACCTTGCTTGCAATGGTCTCTTCCTTTTTGTTCCTGACTTCCTCCATCTTACTCATGCCTGACCCAAGGCTCTCTATGTCTCCTATTAGCTTTCCCTTTCCTTCGTACTCAGTTTGATTAGTTTTCTCTTCTTTCTGAAATGTTTCTTTAGATATACCTGCCTTACTGTTATGAACCTTTGGTAAAATCCAAGTGAATTTTTTCTTTTGATTTTGTTTCAGTTTCCATCTCTGAGCTTGTCTGCGTCTTAGAATCCCATTATATTGCTTTGCATTTACCAAGATCAGCCTTTCTTCTGTGTTTACATGATTCAATATGCTTGATAAATGCGATCTCGTAAGCCAAGAGTCCCAAACACTCGCTAAACCCTCATCTTGAACAGTAGAGTAGAGAGTGGACCACCCGTTTGACCACTGTGGAATGTGATATCCTGGAGATATTAAACCTTTTTGACCCAGAAGAGCTAAAAGATCACTTAACTGAATCTGGGGTTTATTTTCCAATTTTCTATTGCCCAATAGATGTTCTAAATCTCCCAACTGCATTGAAAATGAGTTTGTATTTGAGATTTGTGTCCCTTTTGGAGGGACCCTCTGACATGCCAGGTCTAGGTTCTCACCCATAACCCCTTGTTTAACCCTCATACGTTTGAAATGCTGTGGTTTTATTTATTTGAAATGCTGTGGTTTTGGTTTTATGCGGGTATGCGAGTTTGTCTTCTTACGGAGAAAGAGAAAATAAACTTTAAAATAAAAGAAAATAAGGAAAGGCGACAGGGAAACCTGTTGGAAACACAACCCACTGTCCACGCCTGCCCGTGATCCTAATTCCGCTTTGTTTCATTGGCTTGTGGGGTCCCTGGTCCCGCTTTGAATTTCTGCGTGCCCTTTTCCCCTTTTCCCGAACAACGCAATCTCCACATATAGAAGACCCCCCTGTCGCTTGAGAAAAATGCTGCCTCCGCTAACTTTGTCGCTGCCTGGTAAATCCTTGTCGCTGCCTATCCCTGTCCGTAAATCCTTGTCGCTGCCTGGTAAATCCCTGTCGCAGCCTGGTAAATCCATGTCCATAAATCCCTGTCGCTGCCTTGTGAAAGGCCCGCACGGTGTCTCTCCCAAAACCCTTCCTCATCTTCTGCATGCTACAGGCCATTTTTTTAATCCTCAAAATTAACGCACATTAACATCTAATATTTAAAATAAATTAATAGAAACAATATATACAAGATTCTTATTTAATATTAAATTTAAATATTTTTACTTTCTATCTTATTTTATCTTAAATATTTCATAATAAAATTTAAAAATTAAAAATTAAAACTTATTTTTTATTAAAATTTATAGTATTAATTTATATTAAAAATATCAAAATTTAATATTTAAAAATTCTAGTTTGAGCTTATGCCTCTATTTTGAGGTTGCCCCAAATGCTTTTTTTTATGCTATGTATTTATATATATTTTACTTTAAAATAAAAGTTATTAATAATTTTTAAATGTTTTTATAATTTTAAAATTATAAGTTAAATAATATAGATAGAAATTATAATAAAAGAAATAAATAAATTTTTAAAAAAAAAAAAAAACTATAAAAATTTCCAGCCCTGTAACTTATATAATTTTAATATTATATATTACAAAGATGGGCGGCGACACAAACCCCAAAACTGGAGCATGGAAAAACACAACACGGAACCGTTAGTTGCAGGAGGACAGGGAGGACAGGTCTGTGTTGCATGAGGGCGAGAGAAACGAGGGAGGCAACACTTGCCTCTATAGCCTTTGCCGTATCTTAGGGCAGATGGCAGCGGATGGGCATTGATGCCATGCAGTGCAAATTGTCACCCCTATAGACATTGCCTCCATACCCCGATGCATTTTCGGGGCTGGATAGACGTTGCCCCCCATTTATGCCTATATCATGATAATGATTGAAAATCTGTCAAATCTGGGCTTAATTTTAGGTTTTTCTTGAATTAATGCTTTGACCAGACCCTACAAGCTAAGGAGAAATTAATACCGACTTTTATTGCTACTGTCAAATCCCAATTTGAATTTCAAGGAAGGAAATCTTAAGCTTCTAAGTTACAAATGTTGTTATAGACTTTGACCTATCACTTGGTGGACGCGAGTATTTGTAAAATCAAACTTTTACTTGTGATCAGCCAGAGGAGTGAATGAATGAATGAAAGATTTTAATGACGTCC
>VDFB02167997.1:0-14364 GCA_007258455.2 Sequoia sempervirens
ATGTAGACAGAGAACTTCACAAAAACCAGGGTTATTTACCAAAAAATAAATAAAAGAAAACCTAGCATATTTGTAACTATACTTGAGTGTCTTATTGTGCAAATGCCCAACTAAATCTTGCAACAAAACAATGAATTTTTTTAACACAACAACAGGGTTTAAATCCCAGTTTTGACAACAAATCTCTTTTGGTTTTCATTCTATTTTTCCATTGTTTGATTCTTGTTTTTGTTTTCTTTTCCAGAATTCCAACAAAGTTTGCAAGTTTTGAAACAATTTCTCATGGGTTTTATTGAATTTAAACAGCATTTCAAAGATTTCCAAATAGCACAATGAGGATTTAAACTCTTTTAAAAAATGAAACAAAACCAAAAACAAGGAAGAACCTGATTTTTCCTCCAAAGCTTGAAGATTTCAATGGTGTTTTCAACTCCTCCTTTGAATTCATCTCAAGCAAGAGTCTCAAATTCCTTCTCCAATCCAAGCAAAGCCACAGCCAAGAAATCTTTTCTCCAAATTGGAAATTGAAAATTATATGCATTTACATTTGCTAAAATAGAGTTTTTCCCCAAATTGGTCAAACCCCTAAAATATCCCCACCCACTAAATTTATTGCAAAATTTGGAGGATATTTCCATTTTTAAATTTAAAACAAATTTCTAATTTCTAATTGAAATCTCATGCATTTTTCAAAATTCTTTAAAACAAAAGAATACAATCTTTGCTAATAATTTACTTTATCAACAATTTTCAAAAAGTGAAATTAAAAATGTGCATTTTCATTTTTTATAAATATTTATTTATTTATTTTAATTTAACTCTAACTATCCAAACATGATTTCTTCTTTTATTTTAATTAAATCTTAATATACAATAATGCCAAAATGACTATCTCATTTATTATATCACCATTAATCTAATTACTCAATAAACTCAATCTAATTTTATTAATTAAATCAAATCAATCAATAAAATAAATAATGTTTCAACATTGCAACTAAATACATTTAAACATCATTTTAACTACACCTGACATTTAATAACCTTTATAATATGAAATTAAATAAATACTCAAGGTGAAAAGGAACAAATTAAAACAACTAACCCGACAACAATCTCGACGACACACTATGACTAGGGTGACGACTTGGCACGAAAAACCTAGCTACTATCTCCCAATCGATTTTCGTTGGTCAATAGACATGCTCAAACCTATGAACTAGGTGGAGTCGATGTCGTGTACCTGTCAACCTGGAACAAAGAGTACGTCAAACATGCATATGTATATAATATGATCAAACACACCGTGAAGAGGAGAAAATCTGGCGAGGAATCATAGAGTGCTCCTGGCCCATTCTAATGCGTACACTTCACTAGTACAGTATCACTAGCGGCATCTAGCATCAATGATATGATCACAAGCATAAAACATCATTAAAATAAAATATCTTCTAAGTTAATCCAAAACATATCATAAAGATAACATCAGAATAAAATGACATCACATCAAAATATAACATTCACATCGTTTAACAATTGTGATCAAAAGTAACCAAGTTCCAAAGTCACACATAAACAAATCATCACAAACAAAAACTACCGAGCCAAACATCCAAAATGGAGGGGTGTTACATTTTAGTTGCACACATTATGACTATGAGTTTGAGACCGAGTTCACTCATTTTTGCATGAGTTTGAGCTCTTCTTTTGGAGATATTTTATTTTGCTGGGAATTTTCCTTGAAGTTATCATTTAATTACTGAAATTGACTTTTAGTTTCATTTTCATGCACTTTGAAGTGCACTCTCATTGTATATATTGGAATTTTTTTATCTTTTTCCTCTAGTTCTTATTTTTCATCTTCTCTAGCATACCTTTTTGCAGAGAGAAAGATTTGTAACTCAACTTTTTACATTAATACAATTTTACAGCTTTGTAGGTTACTTTAGTTTGTCGTTTTGTAGAGTTTTCCTTCGTATTGTTCGTTGAGATAGAGTTCACCTTTGCAATTTCAGATGTTTTGTATGCTTGAATGATCTGATGCAAGTCTAATGTGTTTCATTACCGAAACCTTCAAACTTATGTCTTATTTTTGCATACTTATACACAATTGTTGTTTGTAACAGGTCATTAATTGTGCTCAAAACTTGTTCCTTTTCCTATTTGTGAAAACTTAGTTTTCCTTAGAAGAAAGGAAATAAATACAACCTTTTAATGAATTAATAATGTGTTCAGAGAGCTCACATTGCCCTGTGTTAACAATTTTTCCTAAAGGTATAAGTTGTGAATCATTCTGCAAGTTTACCATCATTTAGGTGCATCACCGAGGTTTTAATATTAGTTCATGTATTCAGTTCAATCTCTCTTACCCTTTTCTCAAATCAAATCATTCAAGTACCTAATTGATCATCATATAGGAACCAACCTAGAATCTGGAGGTCTATCTTCGCCATACGAACACCCATAGCCTGAAGATAGTTCCCATGTTTCAACAGATTGCTAAATTTAACCATTCAAGCATTCAGGTCCAATCTGATTGACAACAATACCTTTACAATTTCACATTATGTTTAGGTCCCTTAATTTATTAGACTTAATTAAGCTTCTAATTTTCCAAATTATGCATTCCAAAGCCTTATTATTCCCATTTTTTAAAAGGGAAACCGACACTTAATTAATGTAATTAATATTTTAATCACATTGGAGCATGTTTGTCTAGGAATTTTAGGCTAGGACACATTCAACGAAGGGCGAATGGGTCCTGTTTAATTCCTGGGAATCATTTTTAATATGTTTTTTGCAGTATTTTATTGATTCAAATTCAATATGCATTGTTGGCTTTTGGAATCTAATTTTTAGGAAATTAGATAAACACCTATAAATACATATTCTTTTTATCAATTTAAATCTAAGAAACATTTCCAAGACTTCATATGAGCAAATATCATTGTCAAGAGCATTCAAGAGTAGGTTTATCAGTCATTTGTTGCAGCAATCAAGATCATAGAATCATGTTCAAGCTTATGTGTGTTCATGTCATCTTGTGAAGGATAACATGCATTATTGATCCTAAAGCATCCAAGCATTTTCAAATGTCCAAATCCATCAAGCAAAGAAAGATAAAGTTCCTTGGAGAGATGTGTTTTCCTTTAGTCCTCTAAGGGAAGCCATTGAAGGTTCAGTGAGTTGTAGCAAGCAAGTGTTCATTCATCAATTTCCTTCTCCATTGCCATTATCTTTCTATCAAGGTTTAATTACCAAAATTGGGGTTTGACTAAGGCAAACCCCCATTTAAAACAAAAAAAACAATCTTCTCTTTGTATGTGCAGATTACAGGTTGAAGAAAGATTGAAGATCTTGAAGAGAAATTTTGCATTGTAGCATAAGTTGTCATCATTGTTGTCAAGCCATGAAAACAAGGTTGTAGACTTTATTTTTGACTCTCTGATAGTGGAACCTGTGCAAAAAAAAGCTAAAAAAATCCATCATCAGAGGACTATAAAAAGTATTTTTAGAAGCCCTAACCAAGACCCTTTTTCCGCAGGGCGAACCTATCCTTCAACAGAGCTCAAAATCAACTTTTGGTGACTGGTACATGTGTCCTAACCCTTCTCAGATCTACCTACAAACTATGATTTCAGTTTTGTACTTTCAAAAATTTTCATTTCAGCTATTAGGTCTTATTATTCATTTAGTTTGAGCAATACATATCCATCTATTTTGGTTTCAGATTTGTCCTATTGTCTTAAGGACTAAGATCCGGGTCTAAGTGACTCACCATTGATGTTGAAAGTCAATATTTACACCTTGTGATCTCTTTCCCAATAAAATGCCTTATGGAAAGACAAAAATAGAGAAAAAAGCCCTTATTGATTAAGGAACCCCTTTCCCCACTTTTCATTCTGGTGAACCTGATGTTGTACATAATATATTTTTGGATTTGGAGATCTTTGAAACCCTAGATCTAGGTTTTGCATCATCTTCTTTTGCATTTCATTTAGAGTTACATATTGCATGTTTACATCATTTAAACTCATAAAAATCTAAAATATTGCATACATTCTACATAATAGCTTGCATTAAGGTGTGTTTTCACCATTTAGATCAACATTTGATTCCAAATTGCATTAAAAAAAGGTTGTCATTTTGTTTATACATTATCATTTAAAATTGCATTTGCATTCCATCACATTTCTAGAAAATTATCATTGAAGGATCTATTTGCAATTAGGAACAGTGAGCTTAAATATCAAGTTAAACACTTAGATTTAATTTTTTTAGAACCTTGTCCTAGGACTCATTCACCCTAGGGAAAACCTATCCTGGTATAGGTGATTTTCTAAAATTTTGCACACTACTTTTCCTTTTTTTTCTTCATTCTCCTGTACTTGCAAATCTTAGTTTTAGTTTCAAAAATTGTATATTTTTGTAGTTGTTTGCATCTAGTTCAATTGGTGAAAAAAAGTACATTATTTAGAATCAAAACTGACATTCAAAAGTAATCATTTTTAGGTTTTTGCATCTAAAACCAGTCAATTATCATATTTCAAATCTGAAAATTGCATAAAAAATTCATTCAAACATTTATTCATACTTGCATTTGACTCTCATCATGGAT
Source organism: Sequoia sempervirens (assembly GCA_007258455.2). Taxonomy (NCBI): domain Eukaryota; kingdom Viridiplantae; phylum Streptophyta; class Pinopsida; order Cupressales; family Cupressaceae; genus Sequoia; species Sequoia sempervirens. The sequence continues at coordinate 4,619 of VDFB02167997.1, forward strand.
ATGTGTTTTGGTCAAATGTGGATGTCTTTAAAATCTTTTGTTGATGTTTCAAGTTGTCTGTTTGGCAATGATTCTAATGCAATTCAAAACCTTCATGAACCTTCACCTCCTAATGAATGTCCTCGTGAGATAGACATCTTAGGCCAAGATGACGATAACATGCAAGAATTCACACAAAATTCTTCATGTAACCTTGAGAACAATGGATCCTTCTATCCCTCCATGCAACAACCAACACCTTCTATCATCCCACTGCTTGACATGTTCAACCTTTTGCATCCTGAAATTGAATCACAAAGCAAGCCTCAACCATCAAACATGAACAAAATCATTCACAATGACAAAATTGATACTCTTCTATCATATGCCCATAAAGTTACCAATACACCTATCAACTTAGAAGAGAGTTATGGTCAAGGCTTTAGAATATTAATTAAACAAGGATGTGACATAAAAAATGAGCATGAGAACCATAAATTTTTAGAACAGAAACCATCAAAAGATACCAAGGGATTAGAATATCAAGATCCTCCCCCTCCATATCAACCAATTGCTCGATCAAGAAACCCATGCCCTATAAGAAGCTATCATTTTTACATACTATAACAGAGACAAAACGAACCATGGATAAAATTCTCCGTCTAGGATTGATTACATTGCCACCTATCCAAGAAAATAAAAAAATGGAAAAGTGCAAACATGTCTTGCTGTGCATATCATAGAACTCTTGGGCATCTTAATGATGAGTGTTGTGCTTTAAAGAAGGTGTTACATGAAAAATGATATTGTCAATATAATTGGATAGCATGCACACACTTTGCTCCTTGCCATGTGATAGTTGTAGAATCATAACACATTCACTATTAAATGTATTACACTTTATGTAAATCATTTTTCCATATTGGAAGAAGCATCATATCATCATTTATCTCGGCTCATCCTTGTCTTACATTTGGGGGGGAAAGGGGTTTGATAACCTTGTCTTAGTATGTCACTTGTCGTTGCTCATTTGGCTAGTTATCCACCTTCTACATATGATGAACAAGATTAGGACGCAGATGACCTGCTATAGGTTGGCTCACATGTGACATACTATCTTTCTTTTCTTTTCATGTTCTTTGTGATTGCATGTATGTAATGTGATCCCCTGTATCGTGTTTCTTGGCTTGTCTGTATGTTTGTGAGTTTCCTTTGGATGACCCTTGTTACTTCGTTGGTGTAAGGATATAAAAGAAGTGAATCTGTCGTGAATCATTATTTTTTATTTTATCTTGTGTTTTCCTTTTAAGGACGACGCAAGGTGTCGAGAATTCTAAGTCTCTTCCATGTTGACCCAAAAGCATTTTCTTTGGTTTTTCTATCTATGTATCATTCCTCCTTTGTGTTTTTTATCCCATGAAGTATTTGGGGAATGATGAAGGTTCCAAGCTCTATTATATCACTATAGAAAAGACATGCACTAACCCCGAATCCGTGGATCCCTTATATGTTATCTTTTTAGATTGCATGTGAGGGAAACCCTCCTTTTTCATGATGTAGATTTATTTGGAAACATATGATTGGAATAGGGATTTCCAAATAAGCTCTCATGGCCCTTTTTATCAATTGACATTTATCATTTTCTACTTTAAAATATTTTCTCACAACATGGTGTTTAGCAATTCTTTTCAAGTGGGGGCATACATTGGTATTATTTCACTTTGGCATTGAAATTTTTTGGCTTCAATTTTGTTCACAGAGGTTGGACTTAGTGGAGCATTGGCATATCACATCGATAATTTTGTGCACCTTATCAAAGTTATCATGGATTATAACTTTTGGTATGGTTGATGTATGGGAGACCTGTAGACTTGGTGTGACCTTCCCATCTACCACCCCTTTTTATTTTATGGGTACACACCTTGTAGACCTAGTGTGTGTTTCTCATTTTACCTTTGGGGCTCACCTAGTGTATATCAGACTACATAGCCCTTGTGAACATATTTTATGGATGTGGCATAACACAACTTGCTAGTCCATCCTTTTTCCTTTTCCTTTTTGCATTAGCCTTGACATTGTATGCTTGTGTATCTTGTCTTGATGGACATATCTTACACATCTTGTGTGTCCCTTTGTCCTTATGTAGGTTTTCCATGGGATCTTCAATCCTAGGGATTGATCATCCTCCTTGATCTTTGTCATCTTATCTAACATTTGTACACTTGGAACCCTCTTGATGAATATTTTTCTACTTTAGTGTGAGTCTAAGCGTAAGTTCATAATCTCACTAAAGTGGGGGTAGTATAGGAAATTATATACCTTTACAATTTCACATTATGTTTGGGTCCCTTAATTTATTGGACTTAATTAAGCTTCTACTTCCAGATTATGCATTCCAAAGCCTTATTATTCTCATTTTTTGAAAGGGAAACCAACATTTAATTAATGAAATTAATATTTTAATCACATTGGAGCACATGTGTCTTGGAATTTTAGGCCAAGACCCATTCGCCCTTGTGCGAATGGGTCCCCTTTAAGTCCTGTGACCCATTTTTAAATATGTTTTTGGTGATATTTTATTGATTCAAATTCAATATGCAGTCATCGACTTTTGGAATCTAATTTTTAGGAAATTAGATAAACACCTATAAATACATAGTCTTTTTATCAATTAAAATCTAAGAAACATTATCAAGACTTCATATGAGAAAATATCATCATCAAGAGAATTTGAGAGCAGGCTTATCAATCATTTTTTGCAACAATGAAGATCCTAGCATCATGTTCAAGCTTATGTGTTTTCATGTAATCTTGTGAAGGCTAACAAGCATTGTTGATCCTAAAGCATCCAAGCATTTTCAAATGTCCAAATCTATCAAGAAAAGCAAGATCAAGTTCATTAGAGAGATGTGTTTGTCTTCAGTCCTCTAAGGGAAGCCATTGAAGGTTTGGTGAGTTGTAGCAAGCAAGTGTTCATTCATCAATTTCCTTCCCCATTGTCACTATCTTTCTATTAAGGTTTAATTTCCAAACTTGGGGTTTGACTAAGGAAAAACCCCATTCAAAATAAATAATTTTTCTTCTCTTTATATGTGCAGATTACATGTTGAAGAAGGATTGGAGATCTCAAAGAGAAATTTTGTATTGTTGCACAAGTTGTCATCATTGTTGTAATGACACAAAAACTAGGTTGTAGACTTTATTTCCGACTCTCCTATAGTGGAACTTGTGCAAAAAAAAAAGATAAAATCCATCATTAGAGGACTATAAAAAGTATTTTTAGAAGCCCTAACTAGGACCTATTCGCCTTGGGGTGAACCTATCTTCAACATAGCTCAAAATCAGATTTTGGTGACTAGTACATGTGTCCTAACCCTTCTCAGATCTGCCTGCAAACTGTGATTTCAGTTTCTATACTTTCAGAAATTTTTATTTCATGTATTAGGTTTTATTGTTCATTTAGTTTGAGCATTGCATATCATTTGCATTTGGTTTCAGATTTGTCCTATTGTCTTAAGGACTAAGATCCATGTCTGATTGACTCACCATTGAGGTTGAAAGTAAATCTGTACACTTTGTGATCTCCTTCCTAATAAAATGCCTTAGGGAAAGAAACAAATAGAGAAAAAAACCCCTTATTACTTAAGGAACCCCTTTCCCTACTTTTCAGGAACATTAACTAGTTTTTTTGTAGATCATACTTAAATGCTACAAAATAGATTCAACATACTTACTCAATCTAACCCAATTTTTTTACCCCTATCACATCTAATTTCCATCCTAGGGATGTACTTAGCAAAAATTAAGTCTTTCATTTCAAATTATAATGCAAGATAAGAATTCAAGTCCTTAATCATTTATTTACCATTACCAAATATCAATATGTCATTGACATACAAAGTGACAATGATAAAATGATTATTACTCTATTTATAGTAAAACATAATGATTTGAATTGGACTTGATAAACCCCAAACTTAAAACATATGAATCATTTTTTAATACCATAGTCTAGGAGAGTATTTTAAACCATGGAGGGATTTCTTCAATTGAGAACCCAAATTTTCCTCTCTTTTCAATGTTGTGCTTTGGTTGTGACACATAGATCTCCTCGTCCAAATCATTGTGTAAGAAGGTTGTATTCACATCCATCTATTTAATCTCAATATCAAAATCAACAACACAAGATAAAATTATTCTAATATATGTCACCTTTACAACTCAAAGAAAATCTCATCAAAATCTATTCCCTCAAATAAGGAGTCATCTTTGGCAATCAACAACGCTTTGTACTTATTTATGCTACCATACAAGGCCAACTTATTTTTTACCATCTGTTTTCATCTAATAGGTTTTTAATTTTAGGCAACTAAACCAAGTCCCAAGTGTTGAAATATTGTATAACTTTACAATAAGATATGTTTATGTTAATACAACTAAATTCAATAACAAATAATAAATCACAAATAGAAATGAAAATCAACCATAAATTATATGCAAACCATAACATGAATATTTACATGGAGAAAATATTTTAAGAAAAAAATCCATACCCAAAGAGACCCAAGCCTATATTAATTGCAAAATAAGTCACAATACATCAACTAATGCCTTTGTACTTCAATAGTATAATGGTGCTCAAATTACCTACAAAACAAATTGATTCTACTACCATTTCAAGGTAACAATATATGGGAAATATGAATATGAGATACTATGAATGGTATTCCAAAACGTGGACAATACTACACATCCAAAACTAGGTTTCCAAATCCTCATGGGGTTTTTCACACCTCAAAAAAATAACTAACATACCATAAATAAAAACCAATCTTATGCACCTTATATCTACCTCACGCATCATAAACTTGACATAGATTCTATCATAATGGTCAAATCGATGAAGATCCCAATCCTAGGTGTTACATGGGAAGATTAACCAAATTTTTCATAATATCCAACAATAGAATTTTCTCTTGCACCTTCTTATGCATCTTGATTTGGTGTAATTGTGATCAGGAAGCCCAATCACATATCGGGCATAAACTCTCAACACAATGGAAGCTAAATAAAAACAAGAAAATATCTTTGATTTTATTGATTCCTTATATGAATACAATATCAAACAAAATTTGATTCAAGATATTACATACATCACATTCTCACAGTACAAATTTGGCCTTGTCCTCATGGACTTTCCCTTAGTCACATCATAGATTTGAATCACTCAATTGATCTCTTCTCATGTTGGTCATTTAATCCCTCTCCAAATTAGAGGAATTGTGTTCTTACCCTTCCTTCCCCTCACTCTCTCTTTGCCTCACCCTTTTTTTTAATAGTGAACCCCCTAAACTGAAAAATATCTTCCCTTTTATTCTTCAAACTTAGGGAAGTTGAATTGTAACTAGCTTTGTAGTTATAAGAATTGAATCAACACAATTATCTTCCATTAGAACTATACAAGTATCAATTTTTGTTTCTCCATGAACTACTTGCTCAAGCGTCTCTTTGCAATAAAATCAACCTTTTCTCCGATTTTTCTAGAGGTCCCCACTATGATGAGAATTAGGAATCATTCTAGCTTGTTGATGCTTCCCACTAAAATAGGAATTTTTCCACTTGTTGGAAATTCCAACTCTAATAAGAACCATTTATAATGTTTATAACTTTTGTTTCCTTCATTGTTGAGGGTTTCGACCCTATTAGGAATCATGAACCAACCACCTTGTCAAAGGTTCCTACTCCTTTAGGAACTTCAAAATGCTCATCCAAATTTGTTTTATTTTGTTGTTAGGGGTTCCCACTCCAATGGGAACTTGAACCATCCACCTTATTGAAGGTACTCAAGACATTATAAACTATTGAAGGAAGCTAAGAAGGAATAGGAACCTATTTATATCTTCTACTTTATTATATTTTATCAGGGACAAACTACCTGCTCAAGCATCTCTTTGCAATAAAATCAACTTTTTTTCCTTTTTATCAGAGGTTCCCAAGGAATTAGGAATCATTCCCTTTATGAAATGTTCCCAAGGAATTAAGAACCATTGGAGGAAAATTAAGGAACTAGAACTTGGTGCTTCTTAGGATAGGCCAACCCTTTGATACCCTTTTGACTCTTCTTCAAGGTGAAGTCTTTAATTGACAAAAAATCAACCTAAAAAGTTCCTATTTAGAAAATACCAAAACCAACTAAAACACAATAAAATTGAACTAAAAAACTTGAAATATTTTTGGGTCATGCAGGATCGCCTATGGACCTAGATGCTCCTACATCAGACATGCAAGGTAAGAAGTTTGTGAGTGGATTAAAAATCAGAGTTGAGTTATTAAACCATCCTTCTCTAGGTTGTAAACAAATTGCAACAAACTCCACCACTAGAGCATGTAGCTTGCTTTACTTATTCCTACCCGTCTTCTATAATTTGGCTAGAACAACTCTCCTCTTCCTTTTCTAAATTTTCTCCTCATTCCTCCTTCCTCTCGTAGACCAATGTCCACCATTGATTGACCTCCTCCACCAATTATTTTTCCCTCTCTTTCCCTCTCTCGTGGGATTCAACCCACCATAGTCTGACCTCTTCCACCAATTATTTTCTACAACCTCCTCTATGTCATCCCCCCCACTACCCACATACAAATATATACTAACCAGATCATGGAAATTAAATATTTATATCTTCTCCTTTGAACTCACCTCTTCTTCTTCTTCTTTACACTCTTCTACAATCTCACCTTCTTCTATTCTTTGCACCATCTCATTTGTATACAACTTGGCATCATCATCATCATAAAAATAAATACACATTAACTATTACCTCAACTTTTAATTTTTCCTTCTCTTATGTTGCAACATCTTCACCACTCTCTGCTTTTACCAACATTTCTTTCAAAGGATAAATCTCTATTGCAACCTCACTCTTCTTTATCTCTGCAACTTTTATTTCTTCATTATTCTCTATTGCAACATCTTCTCCACTTAAATATTCAACCATTAACACCTTCATACCTTCATTAATACTTGCTACTACAAATCCACTATCTTGTTTATATTTATAAAGTTATCCTTCATCTTTATATGCACACACAATGTTATCTGCAAAAAAAACATCATCAAAAGAAGAATATGACTCAACCTTACCCATTTTCTTTCCTTCCTTTCTTTTTAGTCTATTTGAATGCATCTAATCACCTTGATATCCCTGCACATTTAGCTTGAATCTTGGAACAACTTTCTTCCTCTAAAATTATCTCTCTCATTTTAATAAAATAAAATTTTAAAGCCTTACCCAAGGCCAAACTCATGCTCTTCCTCTTTCTTGCCATATTCACACATAATATACAACCTACACACACCTACAAGCACAATATCAACTTAGAAAACTTTAGAGCCTATGATATCTATAGTTATAAGTCTCCTACTTGTAACAAAACTTACACCCACAACCATAATGGTTTCTTATAGTTTTATTGTCCCCCTTGTCCCTCTATAATTGTAGGACTCCTCTTCACACCTGTAAAAACTTCTTGAGCCTTTGAGACATCCCTCATCGCTTCAAACCCTCACAACACATCTTTCACCTCAACACATCCCTAGCAACTAAACCTTGCTTGATACCACTTGGTGCACTCATGACTAGGGAACATTATCAAGAAACCCAATCACGTAGCCCACACAACTCTCAACACAAAAATAGCCAGAAATAATAATTTGATCTTAATAATTATTTATATGAATATAGTGCCAGACAAAACTTGCTTCAAGATATTATATATATCACATTCTTATAATACAAATTCAACCTTCTTTGATCTTTCTCTTTGTCACATCATGGATTTGAATGGCTTAACCAACCTCTTCTCATGCTAGCCATTGAATCCTCTCCAAGTTAGAGGAATTATGCTATTCCTCTTCCCCCCATCACTCTCTCTTCATCACCCTTTCTCTAATGGAAAACTCCCTAAACTAAAAACATCTTCCATTTTATACTTCAAACTCAAGGAATTTGAACCATCAATAAGCTTCGTAGTTATAAGAACTAAATTGAAACAATTATCTTCCATCAGAACTAGATATGTAGCATTTTTTGTTTCATTAGAAACTACATTCCCAAGCATCTCTTTGCAATAAAATCAAGTTTATTTTCCTTTTGTTAGAGTTTCAATGGGAAGTAGGAATCATTCTGCTTGTCAAAGGTTCCCACTTTGATAGGAGCTATTTTAAATGTTTACAACTTTTATTTCCTTTATTGTGGGGGATTCTAACCCCATTATGAACTAGGAACTAACCACCTTGTTTGAGGTTCCTACTCCTTTAGGAACTTCAAAATGTTTGTCCAACTTCACTTTCTTTTGTTGTCAAGGGTTCCCACCTTAATGGAAACTAGAACCATTCACCTTATAAGAGATTTTTGAGGCATTATAAACTATCAGGGGAAGCTAAGGAATATGAACCCATTTATATCTTCTACTTCATTCTATTTTGTTGGGGGTTCCTACCTCGATAGGAACTATTTCCTTTATTGGAGGTTTCTAGGGCATTAGGAACCATTGGGGGGAAGTAAAGGAACTATAACTTATCAACAATTCCTCGAATAGGTCAAACCTCTGATTAGTTCCTAAGTAGGTTTTGTTGGTGTTTCCAACTGATTATCCAAATTTCTCAAGGATTAGCTAGATCCTATAATTGGTCTCCAACGAACAGGAGAAAAATCATATAATTGTTCTCATCTGCACTTTAGGCTCTATAAAACCAAGGTGGGTTCCCCTTTACACAACACCATTTTCAATATTGCAACAATGATTTCAATGATGTTAAAAAAAAAAAAAATTTACACTAACAATTTAGAGGATGAGATTGACTGGCTGAACCATCTTCGAAATCCTCTATAGCTCTATAGTTTAATGGTGTGAAGTGAGCATAAACAATAAACAAATAATACTAATTGTTGTGTCAGTTACTTGCTTGAATAATTAAATTCAACAATCTATTGAAACATTGGATCAAACTCATGCTGTGGGTGACCTATGATGAGATTGAACCTCCAGATTCTAGGCTGGCTTCCTATATGATTCTCAAATTAATAACTGGTAACTTACTGGGAAAAAGGATAGAAGAACTATTGCTAAATACAAGAAAACTGTAAATTGAAGGTGATGCACCTAATTGATAAAGATCTGCAATTTGATTCACAATAAACCTTAGAAAACTATCCACACAAGTCAATTTTGACAGTTTCACCACAAAAATTGATTCTAAGGAAGGCTTGAATAAATCACCTTTGAAGGAAAATAGGGTTTTCATAGCAAAGAAGAAAATTATTCATTTACACAAACTTAGACCTGCGATTTTAACTATTTGAATGCATGCAAATATAAATGAGACAAATATTTTAAAGGTTTTGATATTTAAACACAATAAAAATTCATCAAATCATTCATAAAGACAACCAAATGACAAGGCAGACTTTGATTTCATTGCAATTTGAAGGAATCTTCGCAAAAAGACACAAGTAAACCTGTAAAAAAAACACTGCTGTATTAATCTGAAAGTTGAGTTACATGACCATTCACTTTGCAGAATGCAAAGGCTGAATAACAAGAACTAATTGAAAAAGATAAAAAAATTCAATATATACAATGAGTATGCACTTCAAAGTGCATGAACAAGTAACTGAAAGTCAATTTCAGTGTCAAAAGTGATAACTCCAAGGTGAAATCCGAGCATAAGCAAAAATCCTTGAAAATAAGGTTCAAACTCATGCAAA
>VDFB02167998.1:0-13739 GCA_007258455.2 Sequoia sempervirens
CCTTTGCAGGTTGTTCTCTATCAGTCTTCATAGGATCTTGGATTGACAACATCACTTTCTAACATGTGGACACGTGAGCAGTTTTCAGAGGCACACATCATCTAGATTTGGATTCCAAAATCACCCATTCTTTTGGTTTGGCTTATCCAATCACTAGTGGATCCTTTTCTTCCTAAGGGGAGAAATTTTGTTTGTAGGCAGTGGATCATATTCTGTCTTCAAGCATTCATCATCAACATGGGAGCTCTTTCATTATGGGGGACTCATATCTTCATTTTCTTTTCCTTCATTGGCTTTTGCTTCTCATCAATTTTCATTCAGGGGGTGTTGGAGTAAATTAATTAATATTCACTCCAGTACTTCATGCAAACTTAGGAAAAGGTCATCTAATTCTAATTGCAAGTGTTATTGCATTAATTATGCATTTCAATCAGTCATGTGCTTTATTCTTTGTGTTGCACACAAGATAAAGTCACTTAACCGATTCATGCATTTTTTTTATCTCACTCCTCTCTTAGTCAGAACTCCATCATTTAAGGTCTCATGTTGAGTTCGCCTGAGTCTACATAAGGATATTCAATCCTTCATTGTATTCATTCAGTAATCAATGATCATTATTGTTTCACATATTTTGTTGTGTAATTTATCATTTGTGTGTGACAAGTTTCTCTTTAGAATATCATCCAGGGCTTGTGGGATCTCAATCATGGATTCTTTCAGGATTAATTATTGTTATATATCTTTTTATATGAATATAGCATAAATAAAATTCAACATGATTTCAACAACAACAAGTTTCACATACTTTATTTGTACATACAAAATAGGGTCGTAATCTCTCAAACATTCTTTGACAAATCTTCACCTATGAAAATTCTTGCTTAAATACTTAAAAAACTTCACTTTGTGTTGTATCAATAAAATGTTTTGGATGATTAATTTTTATACTGTCTTCACCTATTCTTTGTATAGTGTCCCTTCTATTGGAAGAAACACGAGAGTGATTGGTCCAATGTTCAATTACCTATTTCTTTACATCTTAAATTTTATCTTTTTAAAGGGAACCCTAAAAATATTTACCCAATTATTTTCATCTAATCTATTTCTCTTCATAATATATCTTTGAACAATTCTCCTAGATACATTTGGTAATTGGAAATTCCTTGAACTTGTCTTCTATATGATAATTTCTTATGAGAAATTACACTAATCAATTATCTACGTGTAACACTGAAATCAGTAGCTCCTTGAACTTGTCTTCTATATGATAATTTCTTATGAGAAATTACACTAATCAATTATCTACGTGTAACACTGAAATCAGTAGCTCGACTCTTACTTTCAATACATTTCAATGCTTCTCGCAGGTTAAAATATTGTTTGTTTTAATAAATTTGATAGATTTTTCTTATTATCAACCCCTAACAACTCCAAAATAGGGATCATTATTTTCACCTAAATAACTTTACACATGATTGTACTCTTCCAATTTTAGAGTTTTTTCTTTAAAACAAATTATCCCAAATTCTTTTAGTGTAATTTTATTGTACTTTTAGATAACATATCTTTAGGTGAAATATCCTTGAAAAGATAATCCTCATCTATCTCGAGCATATTTTCATACCATACAATTTTTTATTCCTGTTATCAATTTGTTCTTGTACCTCTACATTAACTTGGTCATCAATAATTGCAATGGGTTGTTCTTGACTAGATGTTCCTTTCAATCCATTTTTGGTCTCTCTTTTTTTATTATACAACATTGATCTAACCCTTTTATTTTCCATCACAAATTGCTCTTGAAGTTTTAGTTCACCTACATACACATGTACACATACATATACTTCCCAAATTAAGTCAAATAATTTATATGTGGTTTTTAAAGATCATTTGGGCAATATATATGAAAACTACTCATAAACTTAATTTTTTTCTATTTTGATATAGATATCTATAAAAAACTATGCTTTAGAAAGAAACTAAGGTGAGAAAAGGAGAGGGAGAGAGAGAGAGGTATCTAAGTAGAGAGAGAGAGAGAGATTAGGTATCTAAGGAGATGGAGAGAGAGGGTAGCACTACATATGATAGGAGAGAGGGAGAGAGGAGCGAAGAGTATACAAGGATCTAGAGAGAGAGAGAGAGAGGTTAGCACTATGGTCATACCCAATGTATAACCTGAGAGAGGGAGAGAAGAGAGAGAGGTATCTAAGGAGAGAGAAAGAGAGGGTAGGTATTTAAGGAGAGATTTTATATCACTATGGTAAAAGAGAGGGACAGATGAGAGGGAGAGCCCCATATATAAGAAGAGAGAGTTCTATAGCTTAAATGGAAGGCTCCTTATCATGAATTTATGGTAAAGTAAATGGTTTATATTGTTAGCTTCCTTTAAAGAGAAACAAACTCATAGTTTTAATTTCTTAATTTAAGATAAGACTAATAAAATGAAAAAAATATTGCTATTTTAGAACACAAAATAGTAGTTTTCACTTCAACCTTATCAAATTTTTAATTTACTTAATTAAAACAAGTTTTAGTAAGCAAACTATTTAGTTGAGAATGAGAAATATTAAAATAGATAAAATTAGAAAAAAAATGACTACTATATAGAAATTAGGAGAGGATAAGGAACCTATGAATTAAATCCAACAACTCATTTGTCATGCCCACATTTTACACACTTAATGGACACAATACAACCTAACTAATCTACAACAAACTTTACTAATTTACAATTTTTTATTTTTTTTATTGTTTTTAAACAATAATGTTTACTTCTTTTAGTTTCACATCGTAGTTCCTCTCTCCCAATACCTATTCCCACAAGTTGTTAACATGACTAGGTGTGCATACAAGATCATGAATGATTAGATACTTGATTATCAAGATCAACCATATCATTAATTTAAACTAGATAATCAAAAGAGTAGTTTATTACTAGATTGAAATTAAGGATAGTGTTGCATAACATCAAGAGAGGTCGGTGGGTTCAAGAAATCCCTAGAAAAATAGATCCTAAGGGCTAGAATTGTGCCTCGAGGGCTCATCACTTGATGGCCTTACCTATGTATGTGCACCGTAGAGGCTTCATAATTCGACAACTTGAGTTTTCTCCAACTCATTTAACTCACCCACACTGAGTATGTCCACTAGGTTTCAAAAGATGACTCTACCTCAATCACAATCATAACACCAGGGTGATCCCACAATACTGGTTTACAATTTTTGGCCAAACTGGATATTGAACTGATTTTTTTTAACTAAATCTTCACTTTCGGGCACCTATAGCTATTAAACCATGAGGAATTTGAAGATGATGTGAACTAGTGATTTGTGACATTTTGTCTATAGATTCTAAATATATATTTTTAAAAAATTTGAATCATATTGCATTTCTTTTTCCATCTCCTTCAAAAACTAGTTTTTATCAGTAAACACCATTTTTAAAGAGTGATGCTCACCGTAAGCAACATAACTTTTTTTCTATGAAGGATAAAATTCTTTTTTTTTTTTAATTTAGTTTTTTAACTACAATATCTAACAAGTCCATTTGGTTTCATAGTTTTTTATTGAATATTTTTTCTTAATCAAGTTTTGAAGTCAAACCAATTACAATTCAAACATAGGCGGACCGTAAACAACATAACTTTTTTTGTATGTATCAAAATTCAATTTTTTTTACTAGATCAAGGACATCAATACCTAACCCAAACATTATTTTCAGAATTTTTTTTGTTAATCTACTATTTTTCCACATGTGCAAAACAAAGAGCTTGATTTTCGGTGAAAATCCTATGTTTAATAAAACTAAAAAATATATAATAAAAATAAAATATATTAAAATTATATTCAATGGATAGCTCATTTCAAGGACTACCATCATCTAGTTGGGTATGTGAAGTTTCCTCCATTTCCATCCTCAACCCGAGTTTTGAAAGGCATTTTTTTGCATAAATTTGGTGCAAGAAGGGGAGAAGGGAAAAAAAAGGGGGTTTGCTCAAACCCCCCTTCGAGCAAACCCCCCTTGACCTTTTGAGTGAAGGGGGTTCGCTTAAAGGGGTGTTCAAGTGAACCCCCCTTTTTTCAAAATTTCTCTTTGTTTCTATTCTAGAAAATGTGCAAAATGAGGGTCCCATCATTAAATAGGGTTCGCTCGAAGGGGGTTTGAGCGAACCCCTTTTGAGTTAGAGTGAACTCCCCTTTGTGCGAACCCCCCAAAATCTAAATTTTTCTTCATGAGGGTGTTTTTGCAATTTTCATTCCTTAATAAAATTGTAAACCAGTTTTGTGGGATCACCCACCATAATATTGATATATCATGCTAAACTCGACCCTCTAATTAAAACCATCATGTGTCCCATTCAAATTACACACTATAAGAGTGGGTACACAACCCTTTCTAGGGTCCATTACCCCACACAGTTTCGCAATCGGCTACCACCCACTTAGGTGAAGTCAGGGATCTAAGACCTAGTTAAGGAACATCTAAATAAATACTCATGCTTGCATAAACGATACCATAAACCATAGCAATATGCTTAACACAATTAAGGTGACTCTAATAGGTATTCATAGGATAGGACAATTCACTTATAGTATCTCCTTGTTGTAAGATAGCTCATGATAATACATGTACTTATATTTATTATCACTATCAACTATGAGAGAATATAATGGTTTCATATCATGTTTTGGTTAACAATCAAACCATTAATACAAGAAAACCTCCAATAGATATCAAATCCTTGGTGATAATCAAATAATACTCAAGTAAACTAATGCTTAAAACTTAACAATTCACAAATATAAAATTATATATTACTAATTTGATTATTAATGTATGAAGATATTTCAAGGGCCATTCGAAGTGAGAATCAACAATATGATAACAGTTTCCTGTTCCTCACCGTACGATCATATGGCAGTGAAGGAACAATCAAATTGAAGTTTATAACCATACAATGATTACTTTAGTCCCGATTTTTTGTTTTTTTTTCATTTGACAATACAATCTCCTTATGGTCTTTCTTTTGTCATACAATGTATACAACATCCATTCTATTTGTTATTTTCTGCCTGACTACACAGCCCTTTGTTATACAACAAATGGTTACATTTTGTCTTGCTATACAATTAGGCTTCTCTTGTATGACCAATCCAGCAAGGTGTATCCTCCATACAACTTTTTCAAAATATTCTCCATGGTATACCTTCCCATGCAGTACAGTTATCACCTACTACTCACTCTACTATACGGCTTGGCCATTTCTAGTTTTCTTTTGTTGTACAAATTGATAATTTCTACCTTCCAACTGATCTATGGTCTATCCAATATAATTTCAAAGGTTTAATTTTTAATGTAAAGGATGCTCCAAAGGTTCAATGCAATGGTATGCATATTTTCGCCAAATGTATAAAATGGGAAGACTTCTGTTTGCTTATGCAGGTAAGCATTGAGTAGAAAACAACCATTCATGAAACTACAAAACCAACACTTTCTTTGAGCAGATAACAAAATATTTACTTTATAATGAAATAAAACACAACTAAAATGATTTAGCCACGTACCAGTTCTAGAACAATGAAACAAATCACTGAGATGATGGCCAGAAACTTACCTCAAGATTTCGCACAAATTGTGTCATGTTGCCAACATGCCTCCAGATTTCACACAAATTCTCTCTTTAGCGCTCCTCCTTCCAACACATACACTCCTCTCTCCACACTAGTTCCATAGCAGGCCTCTCAAGTCCCCAAATCTGGAATTATGCTATCCTTTTGGAAAGAGTGCTGAGAGAAACGTTGTACCCAATCACTCAGAGACTTGGTTGTCAGTTGAGAATTATATCCAAGGAATTGTTCTTTCCTGTACACTCCTTTAGATGCACTCACGTGGTCTCTTTTTGTCCTATGTTTTTTCTTAAATTTTCCTGTGTCACCGATATTCAAATTTTCATCTGCACTTTCAATCTCCTTCAAATGGAAAGATTTTTTGTCACTATTTTCTACACAACTATGATCCCTATTTAGAATTTTGACCAATTTCTTTCCATTCATTTTTCTCTGTTCTCTGCTTTTACTTGCCACTTGTGCTCCTTGCGAAGGGATTTCCTCTCTTCCCTAACAAAGTATGTTTTTTTTGCATTCTCCAATCCCTAGACAACCATATCTTAAGAAAGTTCTACTGAACTATGTAGAGGTAGGCTTTTCATTTTTATTCATCACACTCAATCCCATTGTACTAGATACATCTTCTGCAAGTGTGTCGTCATCATCCTGATCCTTGTTGCTTTCACCATTGCTTTCATCACCTTTCGTCCATGCTTCAACAGAGGGTTTACTGCAATTAGCTTCTATGAAACATTCATTTGTTTCTTCCTCATGTTTGTCCCTTCTAAACTAATGTCTTCCCTCAAAATGTGCACCCTTTCAATGAGCAATGGTTTCAACAGTTGATCTGAGGAAAAGATAGACAAAGAATTTCCTTATTCTCACCTTCTTATATTGTAAATTGTGAAGATCTTCATCATCAAGCAGATAGCGACCTCTTGCCTCTCATTCAGTTACAAGGGAAAATTTAGGATAGGTATATTCACAAAGTCTGGCATTAGACAAAAATAAGGTGAAAACATAAGGAGTACGTTCCTTGCATTCAACACACCTTAAATTCTGCTTGGAGCAAAATTCCTGGTGCCAAGATTTCCAGGGTATGGAGGAGGATCACTTAATCTCTTATTGTTGTGGTAATGTCTATATATGAGGGGTGAATTGTGTAGAATGAAAAAAAGGGAACAATAAATGATCTGCCTATGCTGCTATGTGAAGCCTTGTGCTGCAGCAGGCCAAGCATCCAAGATTAGTGGCTTTTAATAGAGGTAAAATCCTCTGTTGTAGTAAAACATCAGGAAGTTCTTCAGGCAACAAAAATAGTGTACATCAGTATTTTAAACCTCCTCCATCTGGTTATCAAATCAGGGATAACTTTAAGAACCCCCCAGGTGTAAAATACTAGCGAATCTTGTATACTTCCTGATAAAAATATTAATTTTATTGACAAATATTTTCGTTTTTCAGGAAAAAAAAAATCTCAATTGGAAAATCTTTTGTAATTGCTAGAAGTTTGTGGAAAATCTTGGTGAAATGCAATTTTTTTTTAAACCAAAAAAATATTTTCATTGGCGATTAAAACTTATTTTCAAACCAAAAAATATTTTCATTGGCGAAGTAAACATGTTTTCAAACCAATAAGATATTTCTATTGGCGAATTAAAGTTGTGCTCAAACAAGTAAAATGTTTTGTTGGCGATTCAAAAATGTTTTCAAGGCTAAAAAATTATTTTCATTGACCAATTAAACCTTTTTTCAAATGAAGGAAAAAAACCATTGGTGAATTAAACATAATCTCAAACCAATAGAAAAATTCATTGGTGAAATAAACTGGTATGCCACTAATAAATCATAGCGTGGGTGGCGAAAATATCAAATGCTACATATTGTTCTATTTCGGGACAAATTTTCCACACATCCAAATTCCTTCATAAATTTTCCAGAATGGGGACAAGTGCCAACATATTCATTATGTTTGAAGCCAGATATCAACGCAAATCAATATAGCCCATGACTGTTCAATAAATTTTTGATGGATGGTTGTAGTTGCATTTTAGAAGCAATGTCTAAAGCACTAGACTTGCAAATTCAAACCTTCGGAATAACACTAGAACCGTTAGATTTTCAAAAATCAATGGTTGACATTTTATTACTTATTAAATCACTTAAAGTCATGATAACCAAAATAATATTTTATTGTTGACTGGCTACCGACAGTTGAAGGTCACTTAAGTTATGACTTAAGCCTTTGGAGTCATCATGGTGACTGGCCCCTTGACCTAGGTGAATGATGGGTTTGAGAAATGAGCGATTGAGATAAGGTGACATGGGTCAACCTTGACCGCTCCCTACCAGCCTGCGGGGGACCCACCTACATCTCTCGTCCCTCAACAAGGAGGCAGGGAAGTGCCATGTGGAATGATCAGAACCGTTGAAGGAACTATAGCAAGGTGTGAAATATTAAGGAAATATTTCGACATAAGGTTGAGTAGTGTTAAATCTTGTGTTACTAAAGGAGCCTTTTAAGCACATGTTTTAAAGGTAAGCAAGACATCTTAATCTGGGCCGTGCATTTGGTCTAAGGGTTATGAATGGGTGAATGGTCTTAAGGTAAAGAGTACACAGATGTGAAGCGCCAAATTTAATTTGGGTCGCTCCCCACCTCTCCGTTGCTGAAAGTTGCACATCAGTTAAACCCAACGAGGAAGCGGGGAGGTCGACACATGGATTTTCTCAGCGTTCATGAAGATGGTGGAGCCCACGAGTAACTTGGAATAATATTGTCACATTTTTTTCAAAATAATAGTCACATTCATTAGTGCGGGTGGAAAATGGTCTTGGGTGGTACGTTTATCGATACGTGGTAAGGAAAATTCATTGAAATAGGGGAAGGTGGTTGCATTGTTTCACAAAGTTGGCCGCTTCATAACTTCTCACAAGTCTAAGAGCAATGGAGACGTCGCTTTTCTTGAACACCACCAAGCAACAACAGGCTTTATATGGTAAAATTACTGATAAGTGGTTGAAAGGGATAGTGGTGTCTTCACATCCGTTAGTGCTCCAGGCCATCAAGAAGATACTGGATCTGAAATTCCTATTGGTGTACCAAAAGTTTAGGGCTAACACTGAGATTGTAGCCATGTTTCTGGCAATGCTTCTTTACATGGGAGTTTTGAAAGTGAAGGGGAAGAAGCTCTACCAAATGGTCTTTTCTCAATCGTTGCTAGGAGAAATCAATGAGACACTGGACAATGTAGATGGAAACTTGCTCATCCCACTCCTGTGAAATTACTACATGTCTTTGGGGAACAGGTTGGAGGTGCCAAAATTCCTTGTGGTGCGAACACTGAAACCTGTAGAGCTCGAAAAGTGTTGGGGGGAGATTGACAGGAACATCACTTTCCTAAGGTGTGCTACATAAATTGCCAAGAATCAACTGACGGGCTTGGTGCAGGAATTTGTGAAGGAAGAAGGTTTGGAAGATAAAGTGTGGGTTCATGATGAGGATTGGGAGTTGGGAGCAGAAGAAGAGTGGTGTGAGAATGACTATAGGGACATGGAGGAGCGGGCTAATCACCTTGCACACAGTGATTGTGACACGGAGTGCCTGGTGTTCATAAATGCAATTCAAGCAAGGAAGATGCATGCGACCGGTGACGATGAAGAATAGAGCCACGAGTATTGGTGAGATTCCTTTGGTCTATGTGTTTTTGTAATGTTTAATCAAATATAATTAAAGTATGAAAGTTTCTAGTAGTTGGATTTACTATAGTTTCAGTTGCTTGTTCGTGGCCAGTCAGGCCATTTTGGTAATGTTTTGGCTGCAAGTGGGCTTTAGTGGTAGACAATGGAAGGTTGTAAATTAGTAGGCGGTGGGTAGATAGGTGTGCCTGAAGAATGGTTGAACTCCAAGCATATGTACAAACTTTTTTTGATCAATATAGGGTGTTGCCCCATATAGTAGCTATTTAACTATCAAAAAAAAAAATTGTCACATCAAGTGGTGAATTAAATGTAACAATTTTTGTAATATGTATTTTGTGACTAGTTTTTTGTCATGGTTAGTGGTTTTTTGGGTAGGCTAGCTATGTAGTATGTACAGTTGTACTTCAATTTTTAGCTACTTAAATTAAAATCCTTTTTGTGGCTCTATTCTTGTAAATCCTTTTTGCTTTGTTCAATATAAAAATGTGGCTTTTAACACTAATAGTAATTATCAACATGTACAGTTCTGATCATAAGTGAGCAAAATTTATTGTGACTTATTAAATTTGGACATTGTTAATGATTAAGGTATTATCAACATATAGTTTTGATCATAAGTGAACAAAAATTATTGTGACTTATTAGTGGACATTGATAATGATTAAAGTGCAACAAGCCATTTTAGTCTCTCTTTTCAATGCCTTGAAGTACTCTACCTTTCATTTAATTCTCAATACTTTTGATTTTTGAAGAAAGTGTGGTTACGGTACCACAGATTAATGTCATATGTACATCCGAAGCGATTGATTGGATAGCTTGATATTGAAAACTACACGACATACTGTAGATGATGATGCCATTAATGTAGTGATCAATTGAAACAAGATTTACAATGATTTCATATCATTTGAGTGGAAATTTTTTTAGCTTGTCAACTTGAGGTACAATTTGCATGTAGCCAGACGTCAATCAAATTAAACATTTTAATTGTAAATGTAAGGCTTAAGTTACACGAATCAATTAAGTTGGTTTTTTGTTTTGCACGATTATCATTATACCCAACCTCACACGACTCACAAGTAAACATGGATCTGGCTAGTAGTGGTACTGGTGGCCCATAAATAGGGATAGTAAGCATGACTAAAATCATTCATTGAAGGCTAAAGGCTTTACTATTGAGTGCAATATTTTGAATTTTCATTAGGGTTTTCATTTTGTAAGATTAATAAGGAAGAAGATGATGTGGTATTATTGGGGATACTCTAAATTCTCCTACCTCCAGTTATGTATTTACAGAGTAAAAGACCAATTTCCTTCAAGTTCAGAATAGGTGGAATTGGAAATAATTTGATTTGGTTTACCTGAATTCTCAGACAGGTTTTGAACTAGGACGAGGAGCTTTGATGGAGATAAGTGTTATCCCAGTGCATGCAAGTTGCGTGCAAAAGATGGGAGCAGATTTACTACCCCTCATCTTCTGCATGTCTATAGTTCTCAAAGAGGATAAGTACATTTTGTATCTTCACAACTCTCATTTCCCCAACATGGTTGGCTAGGCAAGCTCCCTTTGCATTTATTTTTAGAGCCAAATTTGTATTACATTGTCACCAGCAGAAGCTTGGAATCAATTTGCAATCCATTGTCACAAGTAGCAGCTTGGAATCAATTGTGTCTATGTAAAGTGACATGATCTATGTCATTTATACAAAATAGGAGCTTGCATGCTCTACTCATATTTAAAAAGATATGTAATAATGTAACATTGTAATTCAATTATAATAAAATAAATGGTTGTGTTATTCTTCGTTATTCATTTACAGTAAAGAATTATTTTTTGAGTCTAGTGTCTATGACTCTATTCAAATAAGTTTTTTTTTCCTTTAAGAAATGAAATGAATTTATCTATTTATGAAATATTTGCATGAAAATTTAAAACATAAAGCAATACAAATGAAAAAAGAAAGTTGCCATCAAATTGACAAAAAACATTATAAACACTAAAAGTTGTCACTCTTGCCAGGGTTTACTGAAATGTTATTGATTTCTAATTTTTCATTGATCTTCTCCCTTAATTCCTAGTGTCATTATTCATTTTATTAAGTCATTTTGCAATGCTAAAGTTATCGGCCCCTTGGCCTTGATGTCAATCCTAGCGCACTAAAGTTTAAAACAACTTTAAAACACATGTTTATTGCTTATATCATAAATTACTCAACCTTTCGATGAACATTTGATGGATGGTTGTGGTTGCATTTCGGAATGAAATGCATAGAGTGCTAGGCTTGCGAACTCAAACCTTCGGAATCACCCTATAACTGTTAGATTTACAAAGATCAACGGTTGAGATTTTTTTTGAGAATTTATTTCTAAGTATCATTACAGAAATATAATGTACTAATTGTGTAGTTCGGTGGCAACACGTTGACGTTTCATTAACTTTAATATTCAAAAAAATAAGTGAACATTCTACTGCTAAGTGAATTTATTTTTAAGTGATAGAGTCAGCACACAAGGAGATTTCAGATTGCTCATTGCAGTGCACCAGGGAGTTTTTGGGTTCCAACAAAGCCAATCATTATTAATCTTTTCAAGAATCAAAATTCGAGTAAGTGAAAGAAAAAACTTTTCCTACAGCTACGTTTCATTGTTTCTTAAAATCTTATTTTGTCAAACTTTGAAGTTTCGGTTTAGGGTTGAGAGACTTAAGAAAAATTGAGGACTAAGAGAGAATTCACAATTTCACATTGTATAAGAATTCCTACCACCAGTACCACTAGCAAACTAAAGAAAGTTGTTGGGAAAGGTAGGGAAAAATCGGATAAAAATATATATTATGCTGGATTGCTTAAAACCCCAAGTTTCACTGATGAATGCCATGATATTTATGATCCTAAAATATATGGTAGGCATACCTCAGAATGTAGATTTTCATCTAATAATAAGGCTTCAAACCAAATGCAAGTTAATAGTTTTAGTGCACTGTGGTTAAGTGGATTAGGGCACATGATGTTACATGAGGTTTTCCCTTACCCAGAATTTATCATGGTTTGTGCCCAAAATTATGATGATAACAAAAGAGCAATTGTTAATAAAGATAGCAAAGAAGAATTGTTATCCATTAATTCAAAAGAACCTGGAAAAGTGTTGGGGTTTACAACTGAAGAATTTGGAAATGTCCACATTGACCTATAAAAGCTTGCTAGTGATTATGAAGCAGTGGATGAAAGGGAGAAAAATTCTTTCATAAATAAAATAGTTTAGGATAACATACAAGTCAGAAAAAAATTGAAAGGTAATCATAAGCCTCTTTATGATTTTGATATTTTTAGACCATGGGTTCAGGATACTATTTCCATTGTAGCATTTTTCATCAAACTAGATAGCAATTGGAAAGTGGGTGCAAGCCTCCTTGAAATGGTATATAATATTCATCATGGTGTTCCACATGTCAAATACAACTTTATTGAGAACATTGTAGAATCCATGCATGAACAATTTTTAATGATTAAAGGAGGTGCACACTCAAAATCCACTAAGACATTTAGGTTCACAACCTACTTGTGCTATTTTTTTCTATTCAAATTTAGAGGAATGTTTCAAACCAACAAGCTTTAGATTCAACCCTATAGTAATGTTGAGGAAAAGAAAATCGATGTAGTATATGATTGGACCACTGAGCTAAGGATGCATGATTCTCAAAGGAACTACAGTCATTTTGTAGACTACTTTTTGGCTTCATTGCATCAAGCAATTACAAATACTCCAATGCCTAGATTGCCTATGTCATGTAGAAATTGCATTCAACTAGGAAAAGAAATACAATTGGCTGATTGGTACTTAATGGAAGAATATATTGTGCTAAGATTTTATGGATCGGGAGTAGATCCATACAAACTTCCAATACATGTGACAAAAAGGGTTTTTACATTGGAATATGTAAGGCAAATGTAGAGTACTGATGAACTACACTTTTTTGGTTAGCAAAAGAAGACTGTATTTCCTTCTTTACCTTTTTCATGTGGAAGGTTCACATTCGAGAGAAAAGCATTTAGTGTGGCACATGATCTTTTGAAAAAATTTAATTTTGATGTTGTCTGTCACTAGTAGTATGATCCATGTGACACCATTAAATCAATGATTGTGGCCAATAGGACATTTGTTGCAAGTAGAATTCAACATCAATGTAAACCCTTGCTTGAAAACTTGAGAAACAAGGATTCATGGGATGAGGTCAAAATTGAAAAGGAAAAAAGTGTTGTTGAGAAAGGTATTTCTTTTGAACAGTGGTCAGTAAAAATTATGGCATTTCACCTAAAGACAATAAGGAGGAACAACAATTTTTATGAAAAAGGTGATAAACCATCTAGTAGAGGAAAAATTTAGATTCTCTAGATAAGGAAATTATAGATTAAAATTGGTCATGATAAAAA